>JAUKPP010261686.1:0-11821 GCA_032273245.1 Phyllaplysia taylori
CACAAGATGCACTTGTAAATGCAATATTAGCGTCATTTCTGCGCGCTAAAAATCGGGGTCTGTTCGCGCAAACTCGCACTGTCGCGTAACGGGTTCTTGAATTTGGTTGATTTTGGTACCAGAAAAAACTTAAATGGATGAGGATTAATCGGTGAAAAACAGAATGTTTCTGTCTCTTACCGTCTTTGAGTTATTTCAGTTTAGAATCGATCAATATAAAAAAAACACCCTGTATATATGTCCATATGACTAAAATCCGAGAAGCAACTGATTTTGTCAGCACCCCTCACAAATCATGTGACCAAACTTGTTTGAGCTGTAACATTACCGTAGAACTGCAAACTGCTCCGACAACCCTTCAGCGAGCCGACCCTCAAAATCCACAAAGTCACAGGCGACAATCACAGCAGGTGTAGTGGAGGAGTAACTCTTCCCTGTTAGGGAAGTCGGACCCAGTGCTGTTTCCCTCTGCAGTGCTCTTTGCACCAGTGAAGTGTTAGAAAAAGGATTGTGAGACAAGACATCGGTGTTGATCAGTTCCTCGCTACTGTCCACCATAATGAGTCTCTGCAGGTCAATGCCGTTGGTGGTTGCAATTTGGGCCAGCAGGGCTTGTTGTACAGAAGGGGAGACAACATGTGTCACAGCCCGGTGACAGCCTTCTTGTAAAGCCTGGGACCAGAATGGGAATTGGCACATGTTGAGTAAGTTTGGTATCTTATAGGTTGAATAGGACATGCATTAAACACATCTAAACAGTAGTAAATATTGCAAAACTCAACCAGACTTCAGAAAAAGAATAAAATGGCATGATTCATGGTAGACCAGTTTAATGTAAAGTGGCAACCCATTACATCGTATCTGTCCAATTTTACATTAAACAAGTCTACCATGAATCATGCCATTTCATTCCATTTCTGAAGTCTGGTTGAGTTTTGCAATATTTACTACTGTTTGTATTTCCACACGTGTTGCAAGCTCTTTCGAATCATTTGGGATCCCAGATTGCAGTATCTCTGTTGGAAAGCCTCTTTCATCCTTGTTTTTAATCACATCTATACACACAACCTCTGTGGGACCATTTAAGCAGCCCAGAGATAAAAAGTGTAATGACTTGTACTGATATTTTGGGTGCCGTGATTGATATGAGAAGAGCTTATCTGCTTTGACACTTTACTATTTCTGTCATCTCAGAATAACACACCCATAGTGAACAGCTGGGCTACACTTGTCATTCTCCCCCACTGAAATGCAAAAACGCATGTATACCCACAGCTGAGAAAAATTATCTAAGTTTTCCAAATGAGTGGTTCATCGAAGAAAAAATAGCTCATTTCAGCCTGTGAACACAAGAAAGACGACAGAACACAAAACCAGGACAACAGCGTGTACCGCACCTCAAGGCATAATGTCGAGAAGCCATTGTTGAGGTGAACAAAGTCGACAACTGACGCACCCGCTCCCACTCGATCCCGCACATTATCTTTCACAGTTTCAAGCAGGACTGTGTGTAGCTTATCGTCATTCAGCCGAGCAACCTCAGCTGTAGACAAACAGAACACTCCTTGCCGGCACCAGGCTGATTCATCTTGGTAGATCTGTGAACACAAAAAAAGGTTGGATTTTAGAATCAGGGTGCATACACATTCTGGAAAGTCATTTTCCATACCTTTTCCATACCACTCAAAGATTTTCCAGACTCACCCTACCTGCAACTTAAAGCGCTAGGCAGGTAAAAAAAAAAAAATTTTAAAAACATGTCTGTTCCATTTTCATTTTTTTCAAGTAAATAAACAATCCCTTCCCCCTAACACTTTTCCCCACCACCATGCAGATTTTCTATCTAGTTAGTTCTCTTTTCAGTCTTTTATACCCAAGAAGTCAAATAGGGGGGTCTGGGGGGCTTGTCCCCCAGAAGCAGAGCCTTTTTGATTCTCAAAAGTGGCGAGATTTTGACAGGAGTGACTCTAATTACAACATCAAAATGGCAATCCTGATTTTCCATACCATTATCAATATTTACATACAATCTTCTTGTAAAAACAAAAAATACCCCCATTTTTCCAGGCTTTCTTATGTCTGAAGTTGAGGTTTTCATTTTCCATACTTTTTCCATACTTTCATACCTGCGTATGCACTCTGTAAAATACAGAATTAGTGAACCTGATAGGCTGCCAGACCTATATTGGCACTGACTAATACTTTTAACAAAGTAATTTATATGGTCCCTGAAACTACTTTGAATTAAGTAAGGTACATGTATATTTTCAATTAGGCCTACTTTTCTTTCACCTTTTAGTCTCCAACAAGAAAAAGTACAGGTCTGGAATTCCAAGTTATGTTTGATTCAGCAAAACCTTAAAAAATGTTCTACTGTATGAAATCAACTTCTTTTTAAGAAACCTGAGGGTGACAATTTTCGAATGCATTTCAAAGGATGAAATTTGGAAAGTGGTCTATGAAAATATGTATACCTACAGAAACACAATAAAATGACTTGTCACATGAACATCCCAGCACAGTAGTGGTAAGGAATGGATTATTTATAGAGGCACCAGCCTCAGCTGTTTTAGCCTCTTCTTGTTTTGGTTTTAACTTAAGCACTCAATCAGGCTTAAGTTTCCCTGAGGGTTGCCATTTGCGTGCCGCCTGTCACAAAAATCCACATCAGGCAATTTTTTTTTTTTTTTTAAATTATTTTTTTTAAAAAGCAACAACCAAAAACAAATAAAAAATTAAAAAAAAAAAAAACCCAGACAAACCCAAGATAAAACAAAAGGAAAAGAAAAATCCCCCATAAACGGCCCCTTCCCCCCCAAAAAAAAACCAAAAAAACAAACTTACAATAAACAAGCGAATACTGTCAATTGCAATCTGAAAAATCAAACAAAACAAACTGAAACAGGAAAAAATAACATCCCAGCACAAGGGGCAGAAGAGTTTTCCACGCAGATAACGCCTGCCTAGCTTTTATAAGGTTATCCATAGCAAACCACATTATGAGACAATCAGTGTATTCGTACTTGGAATGGGTCTGATGGAGGCTTGTCAAAGGTTTCACTGTGAGCTTTCCTGGCGATGTCCGTGACACACATGTGGAATCTGCTCACTTTCACTTGACGGTGAACCGAAAGCTGATCTCCTGATTCCACATTGAGGGTCACTGAAGATTCCTCTGCAAAAGTTTACAACAAAGAAAAAGAGATGAGAATCTCTCCAGCAGAGATAGTGCAATCTGTTTTTTTGGTTTGGTTACCAGTTCTACGTCCCCTGCAACACTGTAAGGTCATTTAAGAGACGAGCTACTTCGACCCTGCCTGTCAGTAGAGCTGGGTCTTGCTCGTTTTTTCAATGACTTGCGGATCAACGAACGGTTCGCAGCTGAGTTCGCAAATCAACGAACAGGTAGCGAGTCAGCGAGCCCAGGGTTTGAGATTCATCTCGTAGTCCTACGCCCATAGCTTCGATTTGTGCCGCGACTCCCTCGCAAGTCACAAGACAGTTCGTTTGGTGTGAAAGCGTTTATTTCCAAAGAAGTTCTCACATCTTTAAATAAAAAACTCCTAACTAACTAATAACTTCCTTCAATACTATCCTCTCATACTTACGTCCAGAAGACCTCTCCTCTGACAGCCTGACAGATGACACAGGGAAAACAGCTTGATCCCAGCATCCTCCGCTCTCTGGGTGAGTCGAGATTTTAACTCCTTCGCACAGATCAAGATCAAACCATACAACAAGAGCATCTAGCCTTCCGTCCTGGGTGATGTCTAGTGTAAAGGATTCCGCACTACCTTGATTCAGTTGGCCAATTTCCTGGGTTTAATAAAAAGGGAAAAGTCAAGCTAATTGGGTTCAAATTAGCAAGAATTAAAACACAATCAATGATTAATGCAACTATAGCAATGGTTGCATTTACACAGTGAACGTCCATTACCAAAAAGCAGACTCACCAGTCTACTACTACCCCAGTAGACCAAAGGCATCTTGAAATAATCTCAACTTCCTAAGGAGTAAGCAGTATTAGATGCTATTTTACAAGCCCTAAAACACAGATATACATACAAAACACTTCATGGTTTACAGTTAAGTACCCATTCACACTTGCGTGAAGTGAGGAAAATGCATGTTATATGCCTTTCCCAAGGACACAGCGCCAGGCAGAGTTGAGCCCTAGATCACTAACTTCACAATACGAGTCAAGAAACCTAACCGCTAGTAATGGGGTGCACGAAGCTAGTCGCAAGTTTTTTTGACTAAGTGTTCCATTCCATAACCCGCAATACTCACAGTAGCTCACAAAATCACGTGCTGGCGGGGTGAGTTAAGTTGAAAATTACTGACATATCGAAATAACGCTTTTATGGAATGGCGCATTTAGTCGAAAAAATGGCCGACTAGCTTTGTGCATCCCACTCTAGATCACCATTATATAAGTGGACCACGCTACGTCTGATGGTTACCCCATTGATTCTGAATGTAAAAAATTCATCATATTCTCATGCTCTTCATTTACCTCAATATTATTGAAATTGACTTCCATACATTTACTCGGAGCACTCAAGGGTTTGTAGCCTCCTGGCAGATGACTGAGGTCATAGGTCGTGTACGGGTCAGCGTAACACATGCCCACAGAACTGCAGATTGTCACATTGCTGAGATTCAGACCACAAGAACTGTTTGCTATGTTGTATCTGAAAAATTCGACAAATTTTTAGTTGGTGTAAATATGTCACACAATATATTCAATGCATAGTCTGTGTATTGGTGTGTTTCTCTGTGTGTGTGTCTGGGTGTGCGTGTGAGCATGTGTGTGTGTCTGTGTGTGTGTGTGTGTGTGTGTGTGTGTTTGTGTGTGTGTGTGTGTGTGTGTATCTTGTTATGAAAGATTATTAATCTTATTATACTACCCTGTCCATTTGTATGGCTTTTGTTAAAGATTATTAATGTAAAGCACCTAGAGATGTGTACTCACGGGAGTGAGCGCTGTAGAAATTATCTACATTATTATCATTGTTATTATGTAGAGAAAAAAAATCACACATCATAACCTCAAAACACAGTTTAACATAATTCTAATGATAAATATGTCCTCATGAAATGAAGAAAAGTGAATAAATACAGAGGAATAGGCAAATTTAGCTGTGAAAATGTAAATAAGACAGAAACGCGGAAAACAGAACAACGGTGCACAAAGAAAAGATAGGAAATGACTGAAAAACATGAGAATGAGATGAGGCCTGAAAAACATATGCAAACAATAGTGTGCAGCCTACTAAATAACAAATGGCAGCACGTATATTTGTTTGTACACAAGAAAGAACAAAATCTAGTCATTGAGTGCTTTACTGCCAGTATCAACACTAATCTTTGACTTTTTCATGGTGCCCTAGTGAAGGTACTTGTGTGAAACAGTCTACAGAGTTTGCCACTACACACAGGACTTTAAAGACAGTTTGGTTTGGTTACCAGTTTCACGTCCCCTGCAACACTGTAAGGTCATTTTAAGAGACGGGCTACTTCGACCCTGCCTAGCAGGGCCAACTCGGGCTGAGAGAAGGGAAAAAATCCCAACAGAAAAAAACCCAGATCGTCTGCGATCGGGGATCAAACCGGGGTCTTCCGCATGCAAACCGAAGAGCCTAACCATTACACCACAGCGCCAGTTTTTAAAGACAGTACAGGCTTATTACATTGCGTGTCCCTTCACTTCACCTGTTTTCTCTTTGTATGTAGTCAGCCTGGACAGGTTGAACATACAGACAAGCCCCTTGAGGAATGACTTTCGCCTTCTGCAGTAAGAACAACATTTTTCAATAAGAAACAACAAGAAACAGACAGGAAACAGAATAAAAGAAGGAAGAAACATTGAAACATACATAAAAATATTCCTTCAAAGAATATTAAACATTAAACAAAACTGTTGGACTACAGTTACAACTGTCAGAATAATACTTCAGCAAAAACTATTTTAAAAATAATGATAAACGTCCTGTTGCAATCAATTATACGACAAATAATGTTCTTAGAGTTTGGTAACCAGTTTTACGTCCCCTGCATCGCTGTAAGGTCATTTAAGAGACGGGCTACTACGACCCTGCCTGTCAGGGCCAACCTAGGCTGAGAGGGAAAAAATCCCAGCAGAAAAAAACCCACATCGTCCTCGATCGGGGATCGAACTGGAGTCTTCTACATGCAAGGCGAAGAGCCTAACCATTACACCACAGCGCCAGTAAATAATGATCATTGAATCAGCCAACAGAATAAAACATTTGGAAGGCAGTAATGACCCAGCCTAGGGCAAGGAGACCCAGAACTCTACAGGAGCTTGGAAAATTAAAAGTAAACATCAGCATTCGCAATGTTAATGATGCTGCCTAGCTAAAAGAAAAAAAACTGCTGCCTTTGATCTTACCACTGGGGAATCTGAAGATTTCAGCAAAGAACTCCATGCATGGCATAGAGTTGGTAAAATTCCCTCTCCAAACAATCCTGCATCAAAGATTTCTGTAACCAGTACATCAGCTCTGAAAAATGCAGTTACATGAAAAATACGTGTTATTCAAAGCCAATAAAAAAATAACATGGCATTAGCAAGAAATTCCTCAATTTAACTGGGGTCCAAACAAAAATCATCTTTAGTAGAGCAGTACACAAAAAAGCAAACACGTGGGTTTTATTGTTTTCATTATAAAGATTTTGCAATTTTCTTCTTTTTTTTCATTTTGTAATGAGCATGTGAAATATGCTTTGAAAATTTGAGTTAATGAAAAAAAAAATTCTCTCTGAAAATTCTGTAGAGTAGAGCCATTGAGGAGTATGCAGGCAAAAAAACATTGAATGCCATTTTCTTTTTTCCCAAACTCAGAGGACAACTAATATTTAGACAATAAAGATTTCAGTTCATTCACCCTCGCTCACTGGTGAACATGTGGAAGATTCATTCAGCTCTATGCTTTAAAAACAACAACAAATGGAATGATCTACACAATAAACAAGGAGTTTCTCAACCTTAGACATAATGTTTCTAATAGAAAAAAGACATTAAAATTAGAATATATATATCTAATCTAAAAGTTCCTTAAATAAGAAAAAAAATTCCTTACTTAAATGGCATATCCTCCGGTACCGACATGTCAGAGGACATCTTGTTGACGACTGTGATTTTGTTCACTGCACTCTGACTCGCTTCTGGAGATTTTATGAGTTCTTCAGCAATTTTGCACATGACAACTGAGCAGTCAATGGCATAGACTTTACTGCACATCTTCTGTGATGCGGCAATGAAGCTGTAGGAAAAGTAAATGTTACATAGAATAATTACCATTCTATGCCCATAGAATGAAACATGGTTATTTTTCTATATGCTGTTATAACTTAGTTTGTGCCAAATTTGCCCCAAATAAAATCAGCTTACAAACACATTACAATAAAAAGTATTCAATATGTACTGAGTGCATAAATTCTTAATCTCTGAGTGGATGTGTATTTTTCTTTATTTATTCTGTTCCTATGAAACGCTCATCCAAAAGTTTCATAATGTATTTTATTCAAAAACCTGGTGGGCAGCATCCATCCCATTTTGGAAAATAGAGACAATTCTACATAAAATTAAAATAAATTCATTAATTCAAATGAAGTTTTAAACATAAATTACTCATTTTTCGTCAACATTTTTCTTACCAATTCTTATTTTAGCAAAAATCTATCTTTTAACAAAGATTACATGGACTTATGGAAGCATATTGTATAAAGAAATATAAAAATGGAAATGTTCAAAATGGTGGCTTGGACTACTTTGAGCTCAGCACCACTAGTCCATCTGGTCCTCATTGACATTATCACAAATCTGATACATGTGTAGGCCTATGCTTGCACTCCTAAGGCACTAGCTACTGAAGCACTGGACAAGAGCTAATGGTAGAAATGACTGGGCATCGTAAATGGTCAAAAGAAACAAAATTCCTGGCAGACAAACATCGCAGTGGAACATTCAAGCAATAAGAGACAAGTGATAGCTTCAGACAGAGAAACGAGAACACTAAAAAATAAAGGATGAATGAAGATGGGGCATACCTGGAGTCAATTCAGAAAGCTTATAAATTTGTTGTTAGTTTTGGCCCCATGCAACACTGTAAGGTCATTTACAAGGCAGGACCTCTGAATTGTACGTCCATCTCCGATAGGACGGGACTTGGAGCCATGAAAACTAAAAAAAAATCCCAGTGAACCCCACCTGATTCAAATCCGGAACCTCCTCGTCTGTAGGTGAGCGCACTACCGCTCGGCCATCGACACCCCTCAAAAAGCTTGCCCAAAATAGAAACGGATGGATATTATTTACAATCTGAGGTCAATGCTTGCGAAGGAATAAATAAAGGTATTGACAGAAAACACTGTTGTGCCACAAAGTATAAATTCTATTTCAAACCACCAACCTTACCGGGGCTGTGGTGTAATGGTTAGGCTCTTTGCCTTGCATGGGGAAGACCCTCGTTCGATCCCCGATCGCGGACGATCTGGGATTTTTTCCCCTCTCAGCCCGGTTTGGCCCTGACAGGCAGGGTCGAAGTAGCCCGTCTCTTAAATGACCGTACAGTGTTGCAGGGGACGTAAAACTGGTAACCAAACCAAACCAAACCACCAACCTCAGTAGTCCAGTGCCCGAGCCAATATCACAAACAATAAGCTCTTTGCTGCTGCTCTCTAGGACAGACTCAATGGCCTGTTGGTACGCCTGGTTCCTCGACTTGTCGTTCAACATGATAAAATGCCAGCGCTCAACCAGATGACAGCATAAATTTTCAAAAGTCTCCTGAGCGACATGAGATTCTGGCATGAGGGAGACAGCTCTTTGGGCCACCTGCAACGCCTCATATTGTCTGTCCAAACTGTGGAAATCAATATATTAAACATAGTGACTATGTCTTTTCCTGGATGTACACATTAAGTAAATGATTTACCTCCCATCATATGGCTGTTTAGAATGAAATGAAAAAAAAATCATTTGATGAGTCAAAGCCTGGTAAAATTATTATCAAAGAAAACTTCGGATTCAAAGATAAGGCTACACCTTGATGTTAATGAAAGAATGTTTTTTGTTTGGTTTGTGGGTGTTCACCATTTTCTGGATGTTCTCATCCATGCACCCAGCAAGCACTTTCAAATAAAAATCTTTCTTGGTTCCCACCTCTCTGTTGATCACCTCCCAGCCCTGACCCTGTATGCCCTAAAAATCATGCATGGCACATTGTTGGTATTCTGCAGCCATGCATAGGGGTAGGAATTGCGTATTAAGGATCAATATGAAAACGGAAACTCAAAACACTAAACACCATCCCTGCTTCAATCAAAAACTTAAATCAAAGTGCTATAATTAAGTGAGGCAACACCAGTCAACAAATATGTCTGATGATATTGTTCTCCTTCGGAGCCTGAAACTTCAAATCAAATTCAAAGTGCCACTTTTCTTCAAAGTCAGCGATTACTGTAATGTTTGGTTTGGTTGGTTGGGGTTTTGTGGCTCCGTCAATTCTGTAAGGTCATTTCAGTGCCGAGAACCATTACAAAGTATTGGACAAGAATTAATTTGTAATTTTTGCCTGGGCAGCGGCCTAATAGATCTACTCTTTCTTTATTTTCAACCAATAGAGGTCTTTAACCTGCACAACCTGCACGCAGGGCCTCCTAGATTTTGTGTCCTTATCTGAGAAGACTCGATGTTTGATCTTACCTACCCTAAGATCAGGGGTGTGGTTGAAACGAAAGGAGTAGACAAGGGAGGAAGAGAAGAGAAGCAAGGCAGGCGACAAGAGTAGCAAGGAGTAAGAGGAGACGAGGAAGAGAGTGATCAGAGAGGAAAAGTCAAACAGTTAGTTAAAAGGGTAAACAAGGTATAGAAGGAGAAGAAAAAGGAGAAAAAGAAATACATTGGGGATAATATGCCTGAACTGCTCAGGTTTCAACCCCGGACCATAGGCATGAGAGGCAAACACCATAACCTCTAGACCAGACGAGCCCTCAATGTTTTGTGCTTTAATAGTTCGTTTTTTGTAAATGGGTCCTGTATTAGCAATGTAACCCCAGGCTAATTAAGAAGATAGGATATTCAATAAATAAACTAAATGCTGTAAAAAAAATGGTAATATGTCCTCTACAAAACAATCAGATCTAGGCCCATACTATAGATCGAGTTGTACTAAGGGACATAAAAATATAGTAACTATGTACGCCTACTGTTACAAGATAATAAGAATATGGATAATGGATTGCATTTACATATATATATAGCGGATTCTTATGATTCTAATACTGGTTCTTTGAGCATCACAATCTATTATTACCCCGGCAGACCAAAGTCACTCAGAAACCTTCTCAACTCCCTTGGAAATATAAAAAGTGCAAGCAGCCATTTTACTAGTGTTCAAACACTAACAAACTGACATGATCTTTCACTGTCTATATCTCCAGGTACCCACTCACACCTGGGTGAAGTGACTAACTACTCTAGACTCTAGACTACCACTACCAATGGCAACGCCAACAACGATGCTTACCATAACATCAAAGAAGCAGCTCTGGCCAAAACTTTAATACTGGTTTCCTTCAGATCAAAGTTGATTAAATATTCTTTAGATCTAGATGAAATCTCAATGAGGCTATCCACAATTACTTGAATAGCACTTTCCAGTTCATCCTCAGTTTTAGGAGAAGCATCGATGTCGCCACTTTGTTCAAGTTGTTGACTGATGCTATCAAAAGCGATACACAGATACTCAACATAGTTCAAATGAAACTTTCTAAGATCAATACAATTTGAAACTTCTTTGGCTGAGGAAAGAGGATTATGAAGAGATCTTGAGCTAGATCTATGTGCTTGTTGATGTGGTGAATGTGACGAGTCTGCTGCGGAGTCCTTTTTTGCCTTTAACTTTATTATAATTGCTTTTTTTAAAGCAGTTGCAAACAAAATGATTGAACTGATATAATCCCCTGACCAAATAGCTTGCTTGGCTAGTTCAAATATTGACGCCACTGTATTAGGACCAGATGATACTGAAACAGATTCGCAAATTTCAGACCAAGTGGGTTTTATTACAGATTGTTTCTGATTTTGGAGCTCAATCTCTATGGGGGCTGCCATTTTGACGCTTTGGATATTTAAAAAGTGTAACCAACCAATGTGTTTTACTACATTCGTTTCCTAAAGGTTATCAACTCCTACCTTTCTCTATTTTAATCTAAAATTTCCTAAACAAAACTTCCAAAATTCCTTTTCTATGGAATCCATATAAAAAGACTGAAAATAAGATGAATTTAGATCTAGACCTAGATCTAGATAACTTATATTTTCATTTTGCGGCAAGATACAGTCTGAGTCTTGATTTTTGTTAAATCCATTCTGCTCTTTCTGGTTTCCGAAGTAGAAGATTGTCAAAACAAGAAGCATCTGACTTGGCCAAAACCAGCAGCAGCATCCACTCGAATTCGAAATTGTGCATTTTCCTTTGGTTGTGTCGTCAAAACTATCCGGTCTATCTAAACAGGTAAATTTTTACAAATACTTATTATGTGGAAATGCAAGTAGACACAGACAGATCTTGTCAATTGCCTACACGAAGAAAGAACGAGCTCCTTGCTGCCTAAGTTTTGAGTTTTGCTTTGGCCGATGCTACTAAACTAAATTAGTCTAAACTAAATGCTAGGGCAGGGCAGGGTAGGTGTACGTAGTACCGGCCGGGATTTTCATGATGTAGATCATGTTTTAAAAATTTCAACGAAAATCGGGGGGAAGATTGAAGAATACCGGACCACTCATAAG
>JAUKPP010261708.1:0-7500 GCA_032273245.1 Phyllaplysia taylori
GGTGGACCAGAGAACTTCAGTATATTAATAGACGGAGCTAGGTTTGACGCTTGATGACAATAATGATGAGGTAAATGAGCAAAAACTATGTCGAACTCGAAGGAACATAAGGACAGTACCATGAGTTTGGGAACTATAGATCCCAGTGGAATGCTGTGCTTCTCTTCTCCACTACGTCTTCATCTCATAGTTGGTAGGAAATATAGATTCTAGTTCATAAAGAAATAAAAAACACACGCGGTAACATGTGACTTCGTGTTATAAAAAGGGAGGTAAATTTCCCCTCTCAGTGTTCTTCTTTCCGTGGAGGCTGAACAGGTACCCGTGAGAGGCAAGCAATTAGGGTTTCTATTTCCGCCCAACTGTTTTTTGTATGGGCATTTTGATCCTTATTTAGACTACGCCAAGCAGGAAGCTCTGTTTGAAAAAATAGGATGAAAGGGGATAACCTCTTGTGTCTAAAATAGACTCGAGAATTTAGCTGAACTCAATGCAAGAGGCAGAACGATGACAGACTCTCTGTTCCGGTTTGTAGTCAAACGAACGACAAAAACAAACCAACAAACAAACGAAGCAACTGACCAACAAACCTGACAACCATCCACCTAGCCAGTCAGCCAAGCAAGCAAGCAAGCAAGCAAGCAAGCAAGCAAGCAAGCAAGCAAGCAAGCAACCAACCAGCAACAATCCAACCAACCAACCAATTAGTCAACAAACAAACGAACCCACCAACCAATTAACCAACCAGCCAACCAACCAACTAACCAACTTACCAATCAACCAAAGAGCCAATCAACTAACGAAAAATCAACCAATCAACCAACCACCCAACCAACCAACCAACCAACCGACGCGACCAACCGACCGACCAACCAACTAACCAACCAACGAATCAAACTGACAAAACTACCGCCAAACAAACCAATTTGTCAACCAATCAAGTGCTAACTAATCTGTCACGAGTTAAGAAATTAATTAGTAAACGAAGAAGTCAAATAAATGAGTGAATTTCCAAATTGTAGGCCTACTACAACAGTACAAGAGAAGAGAGCAGTAGGCTGTATAACAAGCTGAACTATATGTTTGAAGCTGGATTGTGTATTTACGCTGTTACTTACCCCATCCGATCAGGTAAAGGAACAAAAGTGACTTTGGTGGCTTGAAGGCGTTACTGATGAGGCGATGGAGATAGAAGCCTTCGCAGAACATCCACACATACGTGGTGCTCTTGGAGTATAAGCGAAGGAAGGCCAGAAGCGTGCAGCCGGCCTGATGGAGAAAGAAACATCTTAGTTAGTTGAAAAGAGTCGATGAAACAAGATTGTGAATACGTCAAGTTATGTACATAAAAAAGCTAGGGGTTTCTGGTCTGTGGTGAATGAATCCCCAGAATGTGTGTGTGCGTGTGTGTGTGTGTGTGTGTGTGTGTGTGTGTGTATGTGCGTCTTCGTGCGTGTGTGTTTGTGTGTGTATGTTTGTGTGTGTGTGCGTAAGCGTGTATTTGTGTAAGTGTGGGATGATGACTTTGGAAGCAATGGCCGAAGAGGCAGGACTTTTCAGTCCCCGCCTTGTATATTAATACGTTCGAACCCTGTGCTGAGGTGAGAAAAACTTCATTGTGTTGATAAAGAACAGAAGGAGCCTAAAGAGACAAAGAGAGAAAAGAATAGATGGGTGAATAACAAGAAATATAAAATTGCATGTGCACCACACGTAGCCTCAGCTGCTTAGCTACTGCAAAACGAAAAAATGTCCACACAATAAAACCTTCGGATATGGTCATAAAAATAATATATTTGATCGATCACTCGCATGCTGCAACAATGATTTAGAAGGTGGGCGTTTATTTGAAGAGATTTTGACGAATAGGCTATTGGTGCCCCGGTGCAATTCCTCTAGAACGTGCTTCCGTGGTGAAACGTTTAAGCTGCCAAAAACAAATATATATAAAAAAAAAACTAAAAAAAACCCCCAAAACCCCCACTTTGTTCTTCTGAAGTTGGAGGACAAATAAAATCTCTTTTCATTATAGGTCTTCCTTTGGCTCTGATCCCATAAACCTCCAATACCTTTGTTCGTGGTTTAGAACGATCGGACAAACATTTGCAACAGAACGTTTTTACAGGAAATTTGTATATTAAAACAGAGAAAGGAAAGTAAGAATAATTAACACACCGTCTGTGCCTGTATAATGTCAAACGTTCATATGGCAATGCAGGATTCTCAGTTCGCTGATTATGAAAAGGATGAAAGATGTCTGTAAGATAATCAACTCAATATTGTGATGTTCACGATATGTGCTCAATCATTTCAAAACTACATTATCTCCTCATCAATCATCATCTTCTCTCGAGAAATTTTATTCACTGACTATTGATTTCCAGCATTTTTGTTTAACCAGCGACTGTATTGGATTTGATATTCACTTCTTCTTAGGGCATTTATTATTCTGTTGCTCGAAAAGCACATTTAAATTTCATTAATGTTTGTAGGCTTTTAATCTAGTATTTCGTTACACCTTGAGTGAATACTTAGGGCTATTGTTAAGAAGATGTTAACGCTTGTGTAGCAGAAGAAAGATGTTTGCAGTAACAAAGAAACTGCTCATTCCAGACGTTTGAGGAATTCTGACTTTGACATCGATCGCCGATCAGTTTCTCCGATGTCGTCGCAGTGTTGACCCCCAGCAGATAGAATCTATGTTTACACCCACATTCACCTCGGAAGCATGGCGTAGACCAATCAAAGTTTGACTTATTTATAGCTCATGGCGATCCCCGCTTGGTCCCAATGATCATTGCACAAGGGTTTATAGTGGAAGCTGTCAAGACATGCATAGCAGACATGGCTTTGCACCGTTTTGTCTCAATTCTTCTATACACTTGATGTCAGAAAGTAGGCTGAAAGGACAACAGATATGATCAGCTGTTTCCTCTTAAGTTTTCTCTCTGAACGTTAACAATTTAGGTAGCCATGGCTATTCAAATTGAGAGGTATCAGCCCTGCACACCAAGGACAAGAACTCATTCCACTTTAAAGCCGCATTTGGTAAGATGGAGAAAAGTGAACATGGAAAATGGCAACATTTGGAGTTGGGATAAGTACATCCAGGACACAGATTGCTAGATGGAGTCGAAAAGAGTCATGTCGAAGAGCAGACAAAGTTCCCCTCCAACCTTCCAGAAATGGGGGCGTTACATGATATTCAACTTTTGTAAATGCAAAACTAGTGTGGGCGGAGTCAGCTGAACAATAGAAGAAAAAACAAATTGCAGTTACAACTTTTAATCTTGTGTAATGTATTGAATCCCCTCCACCCCCGCACCCGAATGTGTACGGACACATTTAAAAAATAGCTTTTTGCTTCAACCAAACATATTGTTGATAAAGGATATAGAATTTATGAGAATGAGGTCTAGAATTCTGTGTATTTTCCACATATTATTCTGTCTAGAAGCGCTGACGGTCTAGTCGGCAGTCGATTTCTGCGTTTACACCTTGGCAACATGATCTACAACTATTACATTTCTCCTCCTCTTCTTTATTCCTTAACAAAGATACTTGAGGAAGGATAAAGGAATTGAGTTGTAAAATCACAAGGTAAAAGATTATATACATTTTGTTGAGAGATTGCTGAGTAGCGGGGCCCATAGTCGTAATACGTTTATTTAGCGTGGTATTCACTTGGTCAACAGTTGAACCAACAATACCCTTCTTACTGGCCTAGAGATAATTTACTCCATTATACGTCATAAAACCATCTATTTTAAACTTCAAATGATGTAATGCAATAATGGTTTGCATTGAGAAACCATTGGAACGCCAGACTGTGCACAATACAGTAAATTCTAATAAATAACCCATGGACAATCAAGCCCTTTCAAAGCCACAGTAAGGAACTAAATGGTATCGGCATCGTTACAAATCTTTAACAGACGCACATGTCTTTGTATGTCCATGGACAAATTTGGTTGCCTTGCAGTGTCCATAGTTAAAGGCAATGTTATCAGTCTTAACAATTCCTGGAAATGTGCAGTGTCCATAGTCAAAGGCAATGTTATCAGTCTTAACAATGTTTGGAATTGTGCAGTGTCCTTAGAAGAGAAAAGGGGGTTTCACGGTGCCCATTGTTGATGAGGTTTTATCAATGTCCATAATGTACGGAGATTTACAGTGCCAATGTAGTCAGGGTCTTTTCCCGTGCACATAGCTTAGAGCTTTAACGATGCATTTAGTGTAAAGCCTTTACTGTGTTCCTAGAGCATGGAGACTCTATGGTATCCACAGAATTAGAAGCATTGCTGTGTTCGTACTTTAAAGAACATTAAAATGTTAATGTGGCGTAAGAAGACATAAAAAACAAGCAAACAATCTTAGCCAAGCAGGGCACATCTGAAGCACAGCGTACGCAGCAGGTGATGGTCGGACCCTATGACGCGGTCTGCTCCTTGTTGGTTTTTTTCTAAATCTTACTATGGTCCTACTTTACTTCTTGAGACTGAAATGACCTTACAATGTCGATAGAGCCGTAAAGTCTTAACAAACAAACAAACAAGCAACATACCCCACTCTTGAAGAGGCTGGCAGCCCCAGTGCCTGCGGTCATAAGTCTGTCGTGCGCCACCAGCATATCCCACATGACTGACAGCAGGTCGGAGACGACCAGGGCAGCGAAAAAGTTGATGTGGAGACGGATGCGATGTTGGCGTCTCAAGGACCTGCATGGTCGTGGGGCAAAGGGTTAAGGAGTGACAAGAATTGTTACTACATGCATTTCATGATAGGCCTACATCTTAGCGCCTGTAAAATGGCAGCTTGCACTGTTTGCTTCTAAGGAAGTTGAGAGGGTTTCTGAATGACTTGGTGTGAAGGTGTAATAATGATTGTAAAGCGCATAGAGCTTGCTTTCGAGCGGGGAAATGCGCCATATAAATGCAGTCTATTATTCATTATTATTAATACATCAGACATCGTCGGTAAAATCCCCCATTGCTAACAAACAAGCTTTGAAGCACTGTTGAAGCACTGTTGAAGCACTGTTGATTATAACAAGTTTGAAGGCCCTGCCACTCTATCTTTCCTTAGCCAGACTATAAATATGAAAGCTTCATCCTTTGAAATGACTTTGTCTCATGATCCGCTACTATCAAATATATAATTGTAAAAACGATGTAATGCGCATTGAGCATGTTTTTAAATATAAAAATGGAAGTGCGCAATACAAATGCTATTTATTATTGTTATTATCATTATATAATGCCGTAAAGTGCCTTTATTTGAAAGTACATATCGAATTTTAATGATGCACAATACAATACACCTACAAAATACATTCAGAGCAAATTTCTCACCTGTACAGTAAAAAGATACCAATGGCAGGTACTAAGAGTGCGATGCTAGCCACATTGCAAGCCAGACCCAGGTAAATGGACGCCAACAGACTCTGTGAACAGACGATCAATGAAAATGTAACGACAAGAAAACAGCTCGTTTGGTTTTGCTTTGTTTTTATGCCTCTTCTAACAATGCAAGGTCATTTAGGAAGCCAAATTAACATCCCAGCAGAGAGACGGAAATATTCATCCAAAGTGGGGAATGAACGCTCGTCGTGTGTGTAATGGGCGAAGAGCCTAACAATTATTTTATCACAGACGCCGCTGTGACGCTTTTCCTGTAATTGATTGCATCCATCCTCACACTAGGTGAATGCACAGATGAAACATGTGGCTCTTTTGTGAGATTTGCTGTTCACACTCACGAACAAAACGGACGATATCATCCCCTTTAGACGCTTTGTGTAAAGATGAGCCTTTAACATTCGGGCATCCTAGTTAAAATGTCCATTAAGGTGGTTGAAATGAGGCGTGCCGCTAGTCGGTGACTTTAAAGGCCACATAAGAAAGAGAATAGATAATCTCTACGGTGGTATCAGTACGAGGGATAAGATAATCTACTAAAAAGAAGGAATTCCAAGTCATAAAACAAAACTGCCCTCATGCTGTAAATTTTCAATGTAGCTGACGAGCTGTAAGGACAGACGTAGCTAGTTGTATTGGATCATTTTGCCACCTCCCCTTGTTCTGTTTTTGTGGTTGGAAAGCCCACGCCATAATTATGACCACGCCAAAGAATCAGGACACTCAATTAGTGTGGCGTCACTGGGCTAAGGAGGGCGTGTGCCAGGAATTCTTTTATGTTCCGTGATGACAAAACGAAGGACATAGACGCATTACGTTACAAATAATTGTGGTAATGAATCGATGGATGTAATGAGAAATGATATTTTGGGTTTCTGTTCACGTATGTTTGCGTATCGGCTGCGTAAAGGGGGGAAAGGGGGGGGGGGGGGTGTGTGGGTAGGGGAGGGGAGGGTGTGTGTGAAATGAAGCAGAGAGAATAATAGACATAGATGAATAGGTTGGAGGGTATACTACTAAAAGACATGACAGCCAGCCTTATTTACAAGGGAGGAGCTGGCTAGACAGTAAGATAGGTTAATGAATGAATAGATCGATTCATCAATCGATACATAGATAGAGAGATAGATAGGTAGGTGATTAGATCGATAGCTTGCAGATCTCTAGAGACATACATGTACACGTATGAATAGATATTTATATGATAGATAGATACATAGATAGATGGATAGATAGATAGATAGATAGATAGATAGATAGATAGAGCAATAGATAGATAGGTAGATAGGTAGAGAGATAGATGGATAGATGGATAGAAAGATAGATAGACAGGTAGATAGACAAGGAGATAGATAGATGAACAAATAGACAGACAGAGAGATAGGTAGACAGATAGAAAGATAGACAAATAGATAGATAGATAGATACACAGACACATATATATGTATATATATATATTATAGAGAGATAGATAGATAGATAGATAGATAGATAGATAGATAGATAGATAGATAGATAGATAGATAGATAGATAGATAGATAGCCTATGTGCCATCTTGGTGGACAACTGTACTGAAGCTATGGCAATGGGCGGTCAGTGCAGTGATTTTCCACAATCGGAAATAATTGATTGCAATTATCAGCATCTTCAGACTCACTGATAACACTGTGATAATCACATCGATTTGACATTGATCCGCTGGGGCTAATTTGATGAAGTATTATATGACAGAAATATGAGTGTGATTTGTGTAAGATTTCAGAGAATAGTATTATTATGTGGATGCTTTAGATGTAGTAACGCGGCATTTGTGGTGTAGTGGTTAGGCTATGTGCCTTTCAGGCAGCCGGCATTAGTTCGAGGCCCAAATGAGACTCTTTGATTTTTTTTCTGCTCGGACAGTGCCAGTGGCCCATATTTGAAATATTACTATTGTCCCTATATACGTATTCAGAATTGCGATAATAATCATCATCAAAGAATCCGAACTGTTGTATAATGGTTAGGCTCTTCTACTATCATGCTGAAGAC
Source organism: Phyllaplysia taylori (assembly GCA_032273245.1). Taxonomy (NCBI): domain Eukaryota; kingdom Metazoa; phylum Mollusca; class Gastropoda; order Aplysiida; family Aplysiidae; genus Phyllaplysia; species Phyllaplysia taylori. The sequence continues at coordinate 7,450 of JAUKPP010261708.1, forward strand.
GGGAATTTTCCCTCTTAGCCCGGATTGTCCCTGGCAGGCAGGTCGAAGTAG
>JAUKPP010261719.1:15125-32825 GCA_032273245.1 Phyllaplysia taylori
CCCCCCCCCCCCCCCCCCCCCCCCCCCCCCCCGGCGCTTTGTGAAAAGAGAAGTGCGACATAGACGTGATAAGGTGAGCACAAGAAAATAAATCGATCAAAACGAAATAGACTCAGTAAAACAGCAAATAGATTGCAGGAATACCAAAGTCAGAAAGGAAGAAGTGAGTGAAGAAAACACTCGTTGGGAGAGCAAGCATTTGAAAGACAAAGTGTTGGAATGAGTTTAATAAGGACGAATGAATAAAGAATCAAGTGAAAATTACAAAGATGATGATAACAATATCACCTCAGACATCAGACATGAGGCAGTATCAAGAAATATGGTGTCATAGAAGAAAAACCAAAACAAACAAACAAACAACAACAACAACAACAACAACAACAAGAAAATTCGACAAAATATAGTCATAAATGCCTCTCTTATGGAAGATCTTGAATTATATTCTGAAAGAATAAAATACTCAAAGAATATTGCTATTACTTATTAAAGCTTCAACCTTATGTTGTTATCAGATCACCCTAAAAAAAGAGTAGGCTTATTGCTGCTGCCTCAAAAGGAAATGCATACGTGTATTGCAACACAACTAACATGGAAATATCATCACAAACAAGAGGCTAAATCAGCTTAGAAAAAGCTGGTGTCACAGTAATATTACTACAAACTATTGTACTAGCGTACCAATACCGTTATTGTTTCAATGTGTTATCGATCCTGCACGCTTCCTCACAGGACTGGTGACCATAAAGCTGAATAATCTGTTGCTATGGCTACTTATAACTCACAAAAGCACGTTCAGACCGTGCCTTGGGTCAGCAGTGTGCTGGCCTGTCCTTTCACCTGCTCCCATTACAATCCGCATTGATTTGATTTTTGTTCACTATCTTCAAATTCTTATCAAGCGTATGTAACGTACATGTAGTTTATTTTCGACAAGTGAGTTTTAGTCCCTCCCTCCCTCCCAACTCACTAAAAGATATCAATATCAATGATAATTTTTTAAAAACAAAACAAACCTACCAAAGTGGATATAGCACGAACAAGAAACAAGCTGATGATAATCTTTTAGTAGAGGCGCTCGGAAATACACTTCAAACACCTGCGATGTGGTGTAATGGTTAGGCCCTTCGCCTATCATGCTGAAGATCCAAGTTCGATCCCGGTTGTGTACGATCTGCGGTTTTTTCAGCTGGGATTTTTTTCCTCTCAGCCCAGGTTTGTTCTCTTAAATGACCTAATAACAGTGTTGCAGTGGGCGTAAAACTGGTAACCAAACCAAACCAAACACTTAAAACATCATCACAAAATGGCCCTTAAAATGCTATCCATGTATACGTTTTTTGTAACCACCAGATTGATAATATCATATCGGAGCATTTATTGCGAACAATGATCAGTAGAACGGTATGACTTGTGATTCATTTCATGATATTTAACAACTCGCATTCTCTTGAGGATCCAGTTGAAAAGAAATAACTATTTACTATAGATAATGCTATTATTATAACAATTTTACCTTAAAAATAATTTAGGCTTAAAGCATTAAACAACTTCTAAGGCGGAGTGTCCACTGAACTGTTTTGTCAGTTGCAGGCCAGGCTCATATGTATGTATCATATATAGATGAGCCTGGCCTGCAACTGACAAAGCAGGTCATTGGACGCTCCACCTTACGCTCTAGTCTTGCCAAAAAATATGTAAAAGACGAATTTACTTATCCTCATGGGGAAATCGTTACACAAACACGGTAGGCAATAGCATTCAGATGCAGCTGTATGTGTGTAGGTAACTATACAGAGCAAGTGGTGTCCGTGATACAGATCTAAAGATGCTACATTTCTATGTAAAACCTCGTACATAAAATTTCATGTCTGAGTTAGTTGTGAATGGAATATAATAAGAATATGATTTGTCTCAAAAGAACACAACACAAAATGAGGTATTTATTACCATTCAATATTCCAATACCTGCTATAACATGGACATGTCAACAGTAAAAAGGTGTGGATTAAAGCTATCAATAATTATTTATGAGGTCTCTTGGTATAACAGGCAACATCATCTATATCATAGGCCATAGATATTGAATCATTTAATTTACGTAAAAGTCCGTTTCAACCATTGACCTATGCATGATACAAAACCAACGGACTCATTGACTAAATTATGCAAAGCAACACTGCAATGTATTTCAGCCTGTCCGATTTGAGTATGACGATTCCGTCTACTGGACAAGATAAAACACGACGTGAAACCTAGTTTGGGCTCCGATCCGGGCCGAACACTACAGTAGTAGTTGTAGTGCCTTGATGCTTGATTTTTCTCCATATCTTAAATATCTTGTTATTTCTCTAAACGAGTAGCATGAGTTTGTAGCCTGAGTTTGTTTCAGCAAATACTACGGGATGTACAAAGTGTAAGATTTTATTTGAAAATCTCTTTCAATTTGAAGTACACAGCTAGGTCAGATATTTCATATGGTTCGCGTCTAAAATGTCTAATTTGAAAATGAAACGAGTCACCAGATAAAAATTATGCTAGGAAAAGATGCTACCTTGCAATTCTGGAGTTTTCGCTTAAATTATCTTAAAGACGATATTCACTCTACACGTTTCGTTCCTGCTGCATACAAAGCCCGGGTTTGATTTCCCCACAGTGACGTCCATATTGCATCCATTGTTTTAGGTTCTCTAGTGGAACACATTTACTACAGTTTCCTGGCTGGGCATGCCTGGCAATGTCGAAACAATTCTGTCCATAAATGATTTAAAATTGTTGTACATTATTTACAAAAACACGCAGAATCTGGAGTTGGCACAAGGCAATTCAGCAAAAGCACAGCACAACTCGGCACAACCTGGACAAAGAGACATGCCAAGTAATCGAGGCTCTTGTCGAATCGTGTCGAATTGCTCTGAGTCTTGGAATGAGCACCCTTCCTTAAATGAGATCGAATTCTTCCAATAGATTCGTAACTTTAAACAATTTTCAACATTAACAATAACAACAATAATAATCTGATCTGTTTTTGTGTATGTTTTTACAAGAACTGCCTTTACTTGTGTTCATGTTTCCTTTATTTTTGTAAAGACAAAAACTTGTTCAACGATTTAAATTTGTGGTTCTAGTGTCTGTTTTGATCAAACACATCGCGGAGGTATCAAACTGTGTATAACGTCGTTGAGGAATACATTGATGCCAATATATAATATCGTGATACCGTATGCATGATTGTCGTAATGTGCTAGGATGAATGGAGCGGTCCCGTGGCAAAATAATATATCAACAAAGCGGAGACAATTCTGCGCATATTGCAGCACAGTTCTGCGCCGTGGCGCGCCACAAAATATTTGCGTTCGTCTCCCGCGCTTACTATATATATGCAGTGTGGTGCAACCAAGGAATGGCTTGCTTCTGCCAGGAAATAAATCGAGACATTGTCAACTTAGATTTTTTTTGCGCATTATGATTTGAAAACTCTTGTGAGTGTGGAGCATTTGACTTTTCAAATCGTAAATTTAAGTCCTGTCCTCCTCTTGCAAACCTTTTGAGATTGTTCAAATAATACCTAAGCTGTCGATATTAATACATTTTGCATCAAGCAAAAACAGCAGTGTGACCCCAGCCTAAGACGTACTAAAAGCTAAGTTACAAGTGTTTGTGACATCCAAGATTCTCCTCAGACTTTTCCCGTCCTGTTTGAAGCATCTTCCTGTCCCGGCCTCAGCAACTCCACCTCCACCTCTCTCGCTGCAGGCTTGGTCCTGAAACACAGAAATATTGGCTTGTCAAACATGGTCAACCCGCTAATCAATAAACCAACCAACAAACCAACTCATTAATTAACAAACCATGTTATCGACGAACAGCCGAACTAATCAACTAATCATCGATCATCAAGTGACCCACCCACTAGCCAACCAATGAGTGAGTTGACCAACCAGCTCACCAACTAATAAAAAAAAATCAACAGCCAATTAATGAACCATCAGTCATATCAATAAACTAATGAAATAATCAACCAATCATGAATAATATAAATACGCAACTACCGACCCATCCATTAACCAACTGACCATCAAGATAAACAAAATAACTAATCAAACAATCATCTACAACCAGCCCCAGCCAACCAGCCAACAAACCAACCAACCAAAAACCAATCAACCAACCAACCAACCAACAAGCCAACGAAACAACCACCTAACCAACAACCCAACCAACTAGGCTACCTAACCAACCAACAAATCAACCAACCAATCAACCAGCAATCAATAAAAACAACAACAAACCACCTAAAGTTTTACAAACCTTCCAAAATCGTTGGCCTCCTTCAGTGTATCCGGCAGTTTCAGACGTCGAGTCTCTGGCAACCACAAAGCCATCAGCCCTGCCAGTAACGACATGCCACCGAATATGACTAAAGGAAGGAGTTTGCCCAAATCACCGCCGACTGTTATACTCTGTGGTGGAAAAGAAATCTACATTGAAAGAATGCAAGAACAAGGAGAAAAAAGTAGGGGAAGAGAGAGAGAGAGAGAGAGAGAGGGGGAGAGAGAGAGAGAGAGAGCAAAAACGACGGAGAGAAAAGACTGAAAGAGAGAGTGAGAGGGCTAATTGATGAAAGTAGAACAACTCTACGTTACATGAGTATCAGTAGGGCCGTAAAAATGTCATCACACAAAAATCACCTCCTTTGTGTGTGTGTGTGTGTGTGTGTGTGTGTGTGTGTGTGTGTGTGTGTGTAGGTGTGTTTACAACAAACACACACATACGCTCGCACATTGCAGTGTATACTAAAGGAATACTATACATTATGTTCCTGTATACAAACGTATGGCGTGGCATATCGACACAACAGAGTAACTAATAGTCAAATTACTAAGCCTATAGACCCATAACTTCAATAGTCAAATTATTAAGCCTATAGACCCATAACTTCAAGTAGGCCAATAATATCTCACCAAGTTGGCGATGTAAGGGGAGATAACGCCTCCGACCCTGGCGCACATAGAGGAGATTGACACTCCGCTGTTCCTGATGACCGTCGGGAAAATCTCACTCGAGTACACCCAGATAATGGCAAACGCCCCGGACACACCGAACTTGCCCACCGTAGCCAGGGTGATGGTCAGCCATTGCCAGTCTAGGAAAGGAAAGGTTTTGTTGTTTGTTAAATTCAATCAGACGTCACTGTTGTTAATATAGATAGGATTATTTGAGATTGTTTTTGACATGTCAGTGGAGTGAATTGGTTATTTTTTTTATGTTACATAGGGTACTGCAATCGGCGTTATTTTTTTCAAATTTGTCAGGACTTGTCACTTTTAGCCTTGAAATTTGTTCTGTTTTTATTTTTAGAGTTATGGATGTTGCTGCTGTCTTTTTTGTTAATATTTTGGCACAGAATGAATTTATATTAATGTTGTTTTACCACATGTCACTAGAGTACATCCAGAAAGAGGCGAGTGCTCCAGATATGCAAGACTTGCCCAATTTGGCCAGAGTGGTGGTTAACCATTGCCAGTCTAGAAAAAGAAAGAGTTTGTATTGGGACTGTTTTTGCATTGGCTAAACAGACAAAGATGCTGGTGCCTCTATAAACAACTAACTTTAAACTTAAAACTAACAAAACGTTTTTGCATCAGAATAGTTTGCTCTCCCTCTTCAGGTCTGAAACTGGGCGTTGACCTTGTTGTATGCAATCAGAATATTGATTCGAGATGACTTTGTTGTTATTGATTTTTTTTATTGTTTGGGAGGGAGGACAACGATTGCTGTTGCAGTTGTCATTGTCTAGTAAAAAGTCACAACATCTTAAATCATTAGAAAATGATGTATTATCGTTTTACCTGTGCCTCCATACAACAAAGGGAACGGAGAGGCTGTACACGCGATGCCAGCAGCAAACATGCACACGAGATGTAGACGACGTCTGCCAACTCTATCTAGCAACAGCATACAGAAGATGTAAGACAGGATTTCCACCGAGCCATAAAGGACGCTGTTCAGGTAGATAGAGCCCGCCAGGTCTCCAACGTTCAAACCTAGGCCGTAATATGTCATACTGCACACCATCCTAAGGAAGTGAAGGGGAGGAAGAAGTGAGGGTGGGGGTAGTGGAAGGTGTTTGTGTGTGTGTGTGTGTATGTGTGTGTGTGAGAGAGAGAGAGTGCGTGCCTGCGTGCGCGCGTGTGTATGTATGTGCGTGTGTGTGTGTGTGTGTGCGTGTGTGTGTGAGTGTGTGTGTTAGGAGAGGGTGGAGATTTAAAAATATTAAAAATACGAGGTCTTGAGTTGGCGAAGAGAGGACAGCAAACAAACCCTTACGCTGGATATTACACTGCGCTTTATATCATGCGCTATATTTGAGAACTACATGCATTCGAACAGCGTGGTACACAATTTTATTGCTATTATTATAATTGCAAAACACTGTCCAATGTTCGAGGAAGTCGACGAAGACTAGAACAGCACGTAGCGGTGGTAATGTAGATAATTAGTCGACTGGCTCCCACGCTTGAAACTACTAGGGTTGCGAATTCTGTGGATTGGAAGTTTCCACAAGAAATTGCGGCTTTTGAAACGAAACCCTGTACAAATTGTTCCCCAGTTACCACACACGCGAGAAAGTATACGGCTAGAGACACCGAAAAATATTCTTCATAGTAAGTCTTAGTGTTTTTAGTTCTTGTGAAATCGCAAGGAAGCTGCCATTAACTTTCCGATTAAATGAAAAGTTATGGTATCGCAGTTCATCATTGTGATAATTGCTGCAGCCATGACTTACCAGTTAATGAAGACAATAAAAGTCCGAACCACCAGCCTAGGATACGTGACAATTCGCCACATCGGCTCCTGTGCAGCGACGTCAGTCTCAAATTTGTCCCAGGCTAAAGCTTTGTCTGGGAGGTCTCGTCTGGGGAGAATAACACATTGACATACTTTATTACTTTACTTTGCTGATCTCCGACTCCTGGACATTCGTCCTTTTTAAGCAGCCAAGGACGATAACACAAGGACGCCATAGTGAGTACAATGGACGGGAATGAGGGAATGGGGAAAAGAAGGAAAAAGAAGAAAGAAAAAGAAATGATCCATGCTATATTTCGATAAGGCGGGCAGAAGATAACCTGTTGCTCAATAAAAAAAAAGTAGATTTAGAATGACTGAATTTATGAAGTGAATATCCTTATGTTAAAAAGAATTTCTAGCAAAGGAGGAGTAAGGAACCTATTCTCAGCTTGTTCTAGTATTCTGGCTAAAAATCATTGTTCTTTATGTATAGAAGAATAAGACAAGACCTTTATTTCTCTGCTTGAACATTTATCTTGGCACCTCTCAACAAAAATTATCCTGCCGTTTGGCGATCCTTAACATCTTATCCGACTTTGCCTGTTACAAGCAACCCGGGCTGAGAGAGAGAGAGAAATCCCAGCAAAAAACCCCACCTCCAACAATATCACCTGCACATGTGATCGAACTCGCGTCTTCCACATGATAGGCGAAGAGCATAACCAATATACCACCTACCCCGATAGTGCCTGTGGGTTCGTAACCTAAGACTTAAAGATAGAATCACACAACAAGGCATTTGCTCACTGGTTTACTTTGGCTGCCCTCCTCAGAATATTCTCGGCGTCTGCAAAGCGTCCCCGGGTGATCAGCCATCTTGGGGATTCTGGGACAAACCTGCGGGTAGTTGAGGTAACAAAGTCGTGCAGTTACAGGTCACAGTTATAGGTCATAGGTCATAGGTCATGAACAAAACGTTCGCGATCCTTGGTCATCTTTGATTTAACTAAAGTTTTGTCTGTAACAGAATACGAGCTTTTACGGTGTATGCACTCCGCGTAAAATTTCTTTACAGGTATTTCTTCTTGTTGTTGGGATCTAATTATAGAGGTATTGCCTCGAGAGCATAAGTCCCTGTTCGATCAAAGGTGTGAAACGCTTCGATCATGACAACAGTGCATTACGAACGTGGCACTTCTTTTCTTGGCCTCGTTCGATTGCACCATGAGCACTGTTGACATGGATTACGTCACGAGCACACCGGGTAAAATAACCCACTCCTTACTGCTACCCCCTTGTTAGCTTTACAGACATTAATTTTGTTTAAATCTCGAAAAGTAGTAACTGTATAGATCTAGATATAAGAATAAGTTGTTTTGAAAGCTGATCTTGTCCTTTCCACAGAAGCGTGTTAAGTCCATTTTGCTATTTTAAGGGGAATTTACTCTCATGGGTCGAACCGGCGCTTTGGTGTTATTGTTAGTCTCTTCATCTGTCATGCAGAGGACCTGAGTCGATTCCGAGCGCGGACGATCTTTTCTTTCTGCTGGGATATATTTCCTCTCAGCCCGGGTTGGGTCTGACAGGCAGGGTCGAAGAAGCCCTTCTCTTAGATTACCTTAATAATAGTGTTGCAGGGGACGTAAAACTGGTAACAAAACCAAAGAGATCATGGGTTGAGTTTGGCATACATACTTTAAGAAGTAAAAACGGATAGTCTGACAGCTATTATCCACCCTTCTCCTCCTCCCCTCCTCCCCTCCTCCTCCACTTCTCTTCCCCTCCTCCTCAGATCCTCCCCCCATCCAATTCCGAGTGCCTGCATTATGCCAACGGCAAAAAGCCATCTTATAAATTCCCTGTCGGACAAACTGCTCACCAAAAGTAAGTTATAAACGGCACAGGCAGCGAGGCGAGCACCAGCTGCAGCGTCTTCCAGTCCCGGATGAAGTAGGCCACACCGGACAGAGAGACCACACCCAGGCCGAAGAAGATAACAATAATGAAACCGGTGAATCTTCGCTTGTCTGGACCTACCAGCTCCATACCTGGACAGAAGATTGTACGAGAGATGACTTCAGAGTGGCTTGTATCTTATTAATCAGCCAGTGTACAAAGCTGCCTCTGTCTCTCTCTCTCTCTTCCTCTGTCTTTCTCTCTCTCTTTCTCTCTCTTTCTCTTTTCTCTCTCTCTCTCTCTCTCTCTCTCTCTCTCTTTCTCTCTCTCTCACACATACACACAATAGCATCCTAAGGAGTGGAAGGAGGGGAAACTGAGGGTGGATGTGTGTGTGTGTGTGTGTGTGTGTGTGTGTGTGTGTGTGTGTGTGTGTGTGTGTGTGTGTTCAAACCTAGGCGGTTTTTTGTTTTTCTCTCCCACTCTCTCTCTCTCTCTCTCTCTCTCTCTCTCTCTCCCTCTGTGTCTCTCTCACACATACACACAGTAGCATCTATTTACTCTTTATGTCTCTCTCCCTTTAATTTTGTTTCATTTATTCTAAATATCTCTTATGAAACAATTTGTTCTTCTCCTGCCCATCCTCACTAAATTTATTTTCTTCTCTTTGAACCTAAATTAACCATAAATGCCGACGATAAAAACAGTGAAATTTATAGTTCTGTTACTTAACGTTCCTACCCATAGCAACTCCCTCCACCTTGTCCTATTCCCCCTATTCTTTTAGATTTTTACTTTCCTTCTCCGTCTTTCTGGCTGTCAATTTATTTGTTTGTCTATCTTTCTGTCTGCCTGTCTGTCTCTCTATCTATCGATCAATCTGTTTGCCTGTCTGTTCCTCTATCTATCTATCAATCTGTCTGCCTGTCTATCTATCGATCTATCTGTCTTTCTCTATCCCAATCCCTCCTCTCACCACCTCTCTACCATCTCCTACCTACCAATTACAAACACGATGATATAGAGAGCGGTCACCGAGGCTCCATTCAAGAAGACAAAGGCGTAGAGATAGATGAGCGAGCTGGTGAAGGCAATGGCGAAGCTCGCCATGATGTGCAGGAAGATTGACAACATCATGATCTTTTTACGCCCCAGGCTGAAACAAAAGAAATAAACATTTATGTTTTTCAAGATCATCCTCATTGAGAGGGGCCAAGTGGTCGGGTGGTCGAGTGGTTAGTGAAATCTGGTTCGCAAAGTTTGTCAAGCAATGCTGAGTGACAGCAGCTTTTAAGTGGGTGATCACTGCGGTGTGTCCTTGAGCAAGACACGTTAATCCTAGCTAACATGGGCGCTGCATTTTATTTCATGTGTATTTGTAATTTTAGAATCGTATAAGACTATGTTATTAATTTGATCAATTTACATGTATTACATGCGAAAAAAAAATTCCCCACTGGGATCAATAAAATCGTCGTTTTTAATACAGGTAGGCAGTATCAGGGAGCCTTTATCATGAGAGGAGAAACGAAGCCTCTAAACGCCAGTCTGTGTCGTGGATAGAATTAAACATGTGGCAGGTGTGAATGGTAACCCGCGCTTGGCTATTGTAATCTGCAGCCACGCTCGCAATGCGTTGTTGTCAGGGGTTGTTTCTCCTCTCAAAATACAGGTCCCGGGGCAGTATGCGAAGAAATATGGTTTGGTTACACGTTTTACGTCCCTTGCAACACTGTAAGGTCATTTAAGAGACGGGCTACTTCGACCCTGCCTGTGAGGGCCAACAGGGCAGAGAGGGAAAGTCCCAGCAAAAAATCAAGTCGTCCGCACTCGGGATCGAACCGGGGTCTTCCGCATGCCAGGCGAAGAGCCTTACCATTACACCATAGCGCCGGTGTATACGAGGAGTGACACCCAGGAGGAAGACATTGTATGAAGTTTTGGTGCAGACATCTCTCAAACAAAACGATCACAAGGCAGCAACAAGATTGCAAGCAAAGCAATTGGCAATCTCTTACAAAAACCCCATCAACAACGAAAGACAAAGCTAAAAGATACGTCCATTAGGGCGAACAGCACCTGCTACCAAATTAAAAGCGACAACAAAATAGTCTAATGCCTAACTCGGTACTTCAGCTCGAAAAAAAACAGTGAGACATTGTTCACGTACAGTATGGAAAACCGTGGGTTTTTCCAGAGGAGCTGCATTATTTTTAGTGTTAAGGACAGCTCTATTCCTTTTACTATTGTCTGGTCACACTCCAATACGATAGCGAGTTCATCAACGGAAGAAACATAAATTTGAGAACCAAACCTACGTGCAGCGTTTACACTAAATTTGACTGTGAATTTTATTTAGGTCTTACTACTCACAGGTCAGCCGGGGGTCCCAGAAACAGAGCTCCGCAGAGACTTCCTAACATGAAGAACATTTGGGCGTGGGAGCGACTCAACTTCTTCTCACACACCAGGTCAAGCTGGGAAACAAGAAAGATTACAAAATACAGTATATATGAATGATTTGCTTGTTCTTTATAAATGGTTTTTTTTTTTCATGAACATGGAATGTAACAATAATATTAATGACTGCATTTATGAAGCGAGTATCCAGGCTTGAACGCAGGCTCCACAGGCTTTTTACTCAATTATTATCCCAGCTGACCAAGTCCTTTAGAAACCTTCTCAACTTCCTGGCAAACATACAGTGAAGGCTGCCATTTTACAGGCGCTAAAGCACTAATAAACGGATTAGACCGTTTGCTGTCTATAGCCGGGTACCCATACACACCTGGGTGAAGGGAAGAAAATTCGTGTAAAGGGCCTTTTCCAAGAACACAACGTCAAGACCGAACTGGGATTCGATTCCACAACCTAAAGATTAAGAGTCCAAGAGCCTATCCACTGGATTACCAAATAGTATGCGCTAAAATTGCAAACAGGAGCAGAGTGTCTCTCTTGGCAGTGTTTCCAGTGATCGACACATAGAATGCCTGCCCATCCAGCACGAGCTTCTACTATAGATCTAAACAGACCTTCCTCATGCAGTAAATATGCGCTAAACTTGCCAAAAAGGGCGGAAAGTGCCAGGGCGAGGGGAATCAGAGACACACACAACGCACGGACAAGTATCTCGGCGTCTCTTCTGGGTTGTTGTATTCCTCAGAAGTTGTGTTTGTCCTGACAGGAAGGGTAGGAGTATCCCACCTTAATTTCTTTTTACGGTGTCATTAAGAGCGTAACACCAAAACCAAAATCAAGCCAAAAACAACATCATCATAAACAATAGAAACAACAACAACAACAACAACCAATCAACCAACCATCAATCAAACGTAACCCTATAACGGTATTCTTGTCCTCCAACTCACCATGGTCATGATGCTACTCTCGAACACTGAGGTATCATACACCCATCTGTCACACTCGAGAAGTCCTTCAGTCCCCTTGTCTCCGGAGATATTGAGGCCGTACCCCGTGACCCCAGCGCCATTGGTGGTGTTCATCTGTACACTGTACCCTGGTGAGATACCGTTTTGGTTAATTTCTTAGACACAAAGAAATGGACATTTGTTTCAACCATGTAGTACTAGTAGTAAGGTGTGAGTTATTAAAAGAGGCGCCAGCCTCGGCTGTTTCACCCTTTCTTTGTAGTTCTTTTGTTACAGCATTTGGGCACGCTTAAGTTTTCCTAGAAGGTTTTTTTTGTGTGCTACGCCCGCAGGTACTCCGTGGTTGCAAACAGCCACACCAGGCAAAAGCGCTGTTCCACCATGTTAATATCTCAATGATCTTACTTTAATGCTATGCAACAACAACAAAAAATAGCAAAAAAGAAAAACAACAGGAGCGAAACTCCCAACAATCACACATTGCAATTCACACATTATGAATCGTATCAACTCCTAAAATGAGATTTGACGCACGTGGGGCATGTCTATCAATATAAAACTCAGAGAGTGTAGAATACTAGCAACAGCTACAACAACAAGAATAACAACAACAAATTCAGAAACAGTGACAATACGCAAAGAATTACAACGACGGCAGCAGAAAAAGATCCAGCAACGTTGCAAGAAAATCTGTAACAATTAGGCCACTAAAACCATCCACGAACGTACCAAGTGGACTCGCCCTGTAGTGACATTCTTTAAAGCTCCCGTCACCGTCTAGCGGGATACTCCCGTTTATGGCCTGGGCGTGCGCGACGCTCTGTGTAGCAAACGTGTCATTTGGCCAGTCAGGTATTGCACATCTGAGAAAGATAAACGTTACAAGTCTTTTTTTATCAGCATTAAGCTCTTTGGCTGTTTTAGGCAAATCTGAGAAAATAGAAGCAAGGAGTGATGTCAATCATAGGCATTAAGTTCTTTAACTGTTTTAGCCAACATTGAGAGAAGGGAAGAAAAATGTTATATGCAGCTAGAGGCAAAAAGGAATGAACCTACTTCTGCTGTCATTGTAATTTTGGAAAATTAGACCAGCCCTTTGGAATTTGTATACCGTACTCTTAAAGCTCTACCAACATGTGAGTAGTTCTGTCTAAATGATTTGAAGCTTTTTTTGCAATCTTGTTGTTTTTTCTGCTGTTTTCTAAAATATGGCTTCAGACGAAAAATTATTTATAGTATGACAATTTGAAAAGATGGACTAATTACGAAATCTCAAAACACAGCACATTTTGACGTCATCTTGTTATTAGAGGTGATCATAGATCAGATACAAAATGTAAATTGTGTGATAATTTTTGTTTTATATTTGCCTATAGATATCCTTATTTTGGATGGCTGAAAAAGAAGAAAAAAACGTACAAATTTCTCTATCATGGTCGGCTTAGAACTGCTAGTCCAATCGCATATTGCTCAAGGACATAGATGTTGTTACATCTCCAAAGGTATTGAACGTACTATGTAGCAGACTCGCTTTACGATGCAATTAGAGATTAAATAAAATAGTTCTTCGGCGACGATCTCTCTCTCTCTCTCTCTCTCTCTCTCCCTCTCTCCGTCTCCTCTCTCTCTCTCTTTCTTTCTCTCTGCCATTCGCTGTATTTCAATTCTTTCCATTTCTCTCTGTCTCTCCCTGTTGATATTTTTCTTTTTTGTCTTTGTCTTTCTTTTGATTTTTGTTATTTCTTTCTCATCCTTTTTTTCTTTCACCCCCACCCTCCACCAATCTATTTCTCTTTATTTTTCTTATCCGTTCCCTTTTCTCTCACTGTCTTTCTTTCTCTTTCTTTCTTTTTCTCTTTCCCATACCGTGCATTTACACATGCATGATATACACACTTACACATACTCGCCAGTTTACCTGTGATCCGGCAATGCCAGTATGAACACAGAGCTGATGGTGTGGATAGCGATAGAGATCGCCGGCAGACAGAGTAGGGCGTAGCACCGCTTCTGGTAGCGTCCGAACTGGCCGATGTAAGATATGATATCGTCATACTTCATGGTGACCTAATGATGTCTTGATTGTGTCTTGAAAGCTTTTGACAAAATGCTGTCTGCAATGTCTCTTGTAACCTAGTGGCGCAATAATAAAATTCAATGTCTCTTGTAATCTTGTGATCATAGATGTCTGGAAAAGCAACTGGAAAGAGTCGCTGTGCTGCTCAGTTGAGTCATATTGATTCTGTAAAGAGAAAAAGAGAGAATGGTTAGGGTGCATTTCTGGTTGTCTTTTTGCTGAACGTGTTTCTTTGGGGTTATTTTTTTTTATATATGAAAACGTTCCGTATGCGTCCCGGGACATTGAGAATTTCTGTCAATGACTTTGGTTTATCTCAGCTGTAATACACTGCGAGTGTGGCAGGCTCTTTAGTGAGGGATATGCGTTATGTAACAAAATAGTTTTCTGTGCCTTTGATCATCGACGGTTTCTGTACAAATTTTCATCACCTGAATAAACATAACAAACTGCTGATCAGCGCAAAAATACTACTGTAACTGTCACTTGTTGTAAAAATTTTGTTTTCGACAGCGACAAGTTGTAGGATACGGTTTTGTCTCCGTCACAAAATTTTGCTCCACAGTCCTGTTGATTGCAAAGCCGATTTTAGTATGTACTAATATGAAGGCAACCCTACGTGGGCATATGCCAGTAATGTAACAATGATTTAAGGCTAAACCAGTCAAAGACGTAGGTGCTTCCATAGATTACTAACTTCAAACTAACAAAGATTTACGCTTTTCTTGACTTTATTTTAACACCTGTTTGTTGTCAGTTTCGGAACATTTAGCGGCCTATTTGATATAAGTGTTCATATAAGACTTTTGTTCCACGGTAATATTGCCATTAAACCAGTCATCTGGTTGTAGTTCTTTTCTAAACATTGACGTCAGTAATAGTTTTTTTACAAGTTTTCCTACTTTTATCTTTCCAAAAACTGATTGTAAAGCGTATCAAAGAAAGTCGAAAAAGAGTAAAAGTACAAGGCAGCTTACGAAGTCAAGACGAAAATACTGGCTAATTTTGCATCAGTTCATCAATGTAAAAAAATGGATGGTGGAGGGGAGATACGAGCATGTACTCTGAACAAAAGCTTTAAAAAATAGACAGCTATTGATTTGACCATGGAGAGAACATGGTTTGTTTTACATGAGAAGCACGCACACAGCAAACCTACACTCATCGATTGTTGTTGGTAGGAACGTCCCCGGCAACAAGATGGTTCAGCTTAGCAAAGACAGCCGTTGAGGAGCCTGCACTTACATTTTATACAGTTTTTCCCCCGAATGCTGAAAAATATACCTTTCTGTCTTGTGAATCAATTCGAACACTGCTCCCAGTGGGACAAATGGTGATGATAATATTATTAGTTTTATGTAGATGAGCCTTGGTTGACAGAGATAACATACAGGGTGTTTTTTAAATTTCATTTATCGATTCTAAACTGAAGTAACGCGAAGATGGAAGAAGATATTAACATTCTGTTTTCTGCCGATTAATCCTCGTCAACTTAAAGTTTCTCTGGTACCAAAATCAACCGATTTTAATAACACACTACGCAATAGCGTCAGTTTGCGCGAACAGATCCTGATATTTAGAGCGCAAAAATGACGCTAATCTTGCATTTAGCTAGTGCGTGTTGTGCATTTACAAAAAAGATAGCGCCCGAGAAGTTTTGAAAAGATTCCAACAGAGCACAGCAAAAAAACAAACAAAGTGAAAACTCTATGAGAACTTGGTATGCAAATTTGGTAGAAGCTGGTAATGCAAATTGCTTTAAAGACGAGGTGGATTTGCTAATTGCACTGTGCCGTATCAATAAAAAAAATAGGACTTTATCAATTTGATGCTCCCAGAAACATCCATAGCTTTCTACCTTTGAACAATGAAGCATAAATTTCTTCTTCGTAAGACATAAAACCAGAACTTGGTACACATTAAACTTTGTCGAAAAACAGTTTTCACGATATTTTTATTTGCTTACGGTGGCTCTGAGTAGTTCTTCTCTTTGGTATACCAGGCGCTGTTTTGACGCCATATCCTCCTTCTTAAAATACCCTTCTTTTATTAACATAATCTCATTGAGTAACCCCATAATCTCTCGTGATCCAGACAAAACTTAAATGGCCGTGGAATTATGTGAAAAAACAACCGTTTACTTTTTATATCTCTTACCGTTTCAGAGTTATTTCAGTTCAGAATCGATCATTATAAAAAAAATATTTAAAGAACACAACCTGTATTATGAGACAGGGAATGAAAAGCAGCAAAATAACCCCAACAAAATGCAGCCAAAAAGAGGAGAAAAATATGGCCAAGAAAAGAAAGTTGAGAAAATGGAAAAAAACATACAAATAATACGATAAAGTTGTCATCTGCAAGTTTTACTGATCAAAGAGGTAGCATTAAAGAACAAAGTGGACCTACTTCAACGTTTATCCGCAAAGCTCCACCTCTTTCGGCACTGACTTCTTTCAAACAGAACCCCAAATGCACTCATGCCAGTGTGTAGTTTATAACAAATTATAATCCCCACTCGCTCTCTCCCCCCCTCTCTCTCTCTCTCTCTCTCTCTCTGTCTCTCTCTCTCTGTCTCTCTCTGTCTCTCTGTCTCTCTCCCCTCCCCCTCCCTCCCTCCTGCCCTAGAGAGTCAGCCTAACCTGAAGTGGCTGACGGCTGGCTATCACTTACACCAAGATTGTAAACCCCATAACTCTTCCGGTGACCTTGATCTTAGCGGTAATCAAGCCGGTGGTTGCGCTATGCACGGCATATTTTACCAACAGCGTCTGATCACACACGTCATGGAGGCATTATCAAAGTCCAGTTGGGACAAAAATATGAGAAAGAAAAGGTCTTTAAATGTGAGAATTAACGAAATCAAACAACAAACACCAAGTATCCACTTCTCTTTGCTTTTATGGCTGTTTTTTGTTTGTATGTTTTTTGTTGTTGTTGGTTGTTTCGTCTGTTTTACCACTACACAAAAGATTGCCTGAGATAAATATTGCACAACTTTCTTTTTTATGCAAAGCCGTCTGGTCTAAAAATGGAATTTGTTTGTCGAGACATTCCAACGATAGGCTAGAGTACAAACTGTTTTCTTTTCTTACTTTTTTTAAAGAAAAGATTTGGCTTGGTGTCTGTTAACAAAGAAGAAGAAGAAGAAACGTGATTGTAGTCACAACCTGTCCAATAATGCGTACAACAGGTTTCGCTCTATTGTCACTAAAGGTACTAAGTGGATTTCTCACAAACTTAAAATAAGAGAAGCATTTCCTTCAATATTTTTTATTATTATCTGTTTTTATGCAGGCTTGGTTCTTTGTCTAGCTAAATGATTGCTAGTGTCTATGATTTCGGTTTGGTCACCAGTTTTACGTCCCCTGCAACACTGTAAGGTCATTTCAGAGACCGGCTACCTCGACCCTGCCTGTCAGGGCCAACCCGGCTGAGAGGGAAAAAATCCCAGCAGAGAAAAACGAGATCGTCCGCGATCGGGGATCGAACCGGGGTCTTTCGCATGCAAGGCGAAGAGCCTAACCATTACACCACAGCGCC
>JAUKPP010261720.1:0-21888 GCA_032273245.1 Phyllaplysia taylori
TCCTAAAAGTTTGTATGAGCCTCTCCTAAAAGTTTGTATGAGCCTCTCCTAAAAGTTTGTATGAGCCTTTCCTAAAAGTTTGTATGAGCCTGGGCACACAAATTCAAAATGAAGTAAGAGTTGCAAAAGAATTCCATAAGCTTGAATAAGATACTCTTTAAAGAGTTCAGTCCTCTCTGGGATTCTTGAATATCTTTTTCTCTCGGTTCATCAGTGACCAAAGACACAAAATTTATGTGGCTTTTCGTTTTATTTTTCTTTGAATACATCTTTATAAAGAGTGGGGCTCTTCTTAGAATACAAACTTTAGGAACTGCTCGTATTAATAAAAAACACCCAACAGAAAGAAAGACAAAAAGCTATTCTACGTTTAAAAGAAGGCCAAATAATGGAAAAAAGGCATCCTTGAAATTATCTTGAAAGGTTATTTTTTGACAATACAAGCAAGTAGGTCCCTAAATTCCAGACAAGCCATAGCTTTGTACTATGGAAAATTCCTTGTCTAATCCCATCATTTTTCCCTTTCCTGCATACCCATAAACTAAAGGCAATAATCAATGTATCTAAATATGACAAACCTCAATAACGAAAGGGGATTTTCCCGAGACTTCCTCCAAAATGGCTGCCTCCAGAGGAATCTGCTGCGATGCCGACGAGTTCAACCAACCGTTCTCAAACATTCGGCGTTTCTTGATGAATTTGATGACCACCTGAGATGTGAGAATATTTTAGTTTCGGAGTTATTTTGCCTTTTCTGTTTGATAAGATAAGCTTTCCACAAAAGCTTTTTGATTTTACTACAAGGGCTTACTGCCAATAACGTTGATCTAGCGACTAGAAAAGTGGGGGCAAAGTTAGAGATGGGCTACTTCCACCCTGCCTGGGCTTAGGGGGGGGGGGGGAATCTCAACAGAAAAAAAACCCAGATCGGGGATTGAACTAGGGTCCTCCGCACGACAGACGAAGAGCCTAACCATAACACCACAGAGCCCGTAAAGTGGGGGAAAAAACACCATTCCTAACATAAATGAGTGAATAGCAAAAAATCTACAGTGCTGCAATCATTCGAACATGTTGCTGTAACAGAAACAGTTCGAGGAGTCCGTGTTTCGAGGAACAAGTGAATGTACTAAAGGATAGGGGAAACAACTCTTATGTGATGTACGTCGTCAGGGTAGATTTAGGAATGTTGAATTCCGTGCAGATGTCTGTTTTCTTCTGTCCTTTATCAACTTCTGCTAGGATCTTTTTCTTTGTTTCGATAGTAAGAACAGTCAATTTTCTTTCCTCTGCCATTTTGCTGCAATGCACACGATGCGTTGACTGAGACTAGACTGAGATGGGTGTTAATGAATGAAAGAATCCATCGACGCCCACGTGACTACACGTAATGTGCCCTCGCAGGTAGACGTCTGCATAGCGTGGGAGGGTTATTAATAGGCCTAGTCACTGGCTAGGTCTTTGTGAGCCAAGAGTCTCTTTGTTCGCTGTTCTGACCACCACAACGGCAGGCGTGGGTTTACGTCAGCATGGTGTGGGCTATTTATTTTAAGTCGCTGGCTGGAGTGCTTTCAGACTAAAAATAAGGTAAAAATTTCTCACACTGCTTAAGGAAATAGTTCGACGAATCCGTTTACAGGTTCGACCTTGGCGTGAAAAAAGAAAAGAGAGGAAACTATTCGGGACAAAGCAGTTTGTTCGAGGGATCCGAGAATTCGACTACGGCTTTACGGCTCTAACAGGGGGAAAATTATCTTTTTAGTTGGCAAGTCGACTTCAGACAAACAACATGAAAAAACCCCCCAAAACAAACCTCTAGAATACTGCAGAAACAAGGTACAACTTACCGATCTTCCAGTCTGGTATTGTTTCGCTCGCCGCACAAAGCCAAAACTTCCCTGGCCCAAGGTCTCAAGGGTATGGTAGCGGTCCACTAGATGCTCGTCCAAAGCTTCTGATAGGTCTAGCATATCTTCAGCGATAGAAGTATTAGTACTCTTGTTCAGGGCAGCTTGTTGCATCAACATCTGAGGAAGAGAAAAAGAGAAGGAAACAATGGAATTAAGAACAATTAACTTTACAGGATTAAGAACATTGACTAATAAGCCTTGAAAGACAGGACTACTGTGCAGTACATAATACGCTACATTCCTGTTATGCTTTTACATCTTGTTGAGGCTTTTCAGAACTATTGACACTGTAAGGTCACTTGAGATAACCTATGGGGAAATTTAGTGTTACTAGTTTACACCTGAAACGGGCACAATACAAAGTACATATATGCCAGTCAAGATATGACATATTACAAAAGTATTTTCAAGAAGGGGCCAAGGGCAAAAAACGTAGCACAAAAAGTTTTGGTTATCAGTTTTATGTCCTCTGCAACACTGTAAGGCCATTTAAGAGACGGGGTACTTCCAACCTGCCTGTAAGGGCCAACCCAGGCTGAGAGGGAAAAGATCCCAGCAGAAAAAAAATACAGATTGTCCGCGCTCGGGATAGAACTCAGGTCTTCTGCATGACAGGTGAAGAGCCGAACCGTTACACCACAGCCCCAGTTAGCACAAAAAGTAGATTCTGATGAAATTAAAACGCATAAGAAGAAATAGGTGCCGACCACGCCAGAGCACTGGCTGGCCAAAAGCACCCTGTGGTGACTCTTGTAACTATGCCAACATATAGGAAATGAGACCCATGGTGGAATAACTTCAATTAGTCCATGGCCGGATTAAAACCTAAAAAATCCTCATTCCAAGGCAGGCTTTTACTGCTACATCCATGAGAAACAGGAAAAAGTATACCAAAATAAAAAATACTGCCCTGCCTGATTTATTCGTCCATATATTTATTTGTCAGAGTGGTGGAGGCTTTGATTATATTCTTCACTTCTCAAGTCTGATGGAGTGTAAAAGCTCTATCGGGTAAAATGTTATAAAAAAAATTATTTAAAAACGCAACAAAAAACCCCATGACAAGTGATATTTCCAGACACCAGTGGATCATCTCCTTCTCGTCCTGTTTTGTAACGACAAAGAGGCTTACCTGGCCAAGACTTGGGTCGACAACATCCTCTTCTGAGGAATCATCCTCATCCGGATCTGGAGAGACAGAAGAAAATCATGAAAGATCAAAATGATGTAACATAGCAGACAATGTTACTTGAAGAAATATCCAGGTCAAGAATTAAGACCCCCCAAAAAACACCTGAAAAGAAGAAAATAATGGAACCGAGGATTTCTGAGGAAGATTACCATCACTGAGAAGTTTTCAGGTTTAATATTACTCCAAATTTTTTTCGATATTGCTGTTACATCTTAGTGATCTCTAACACTACTTTATAGCCACTAAGAAAAAAGAAAACAAATCAAACTCACCATGGGAATCACAGCTCCCAGTGTTGTCGCTGTCCTTTTCAAAATTGCCCTCCGAGTCATAGCTGTCCTGTTCATCATCATCATCATCGGAACTGATGTCAAGGTCACTGTTCGTCTGTCTGGGACAGATCCACAGGCAAAACTCGTGGTGCGTCTCACTGCAGCACATACATGTCATGGTGGCCACTCGGAAGGAAATCGCTGTCGAACGAGAGAGTTGTGTAATATAAGTAGGACATAAAACAACAATGTTAAGGAAAAACGATTTGAGAAAGAATAGAATAGGACTGCTGAATGTCTTGTAGGTACCATCACCATGACATGTCTCCACGCAAGATTGTACAGGAGTAGAGAAAAATGTCCAGAAGAGAATCTTTACCATGAATGTTTTTCATGACCTAATACCTTCTGTATTCATCTAAAAACACATGGCACGGCGCATTTTACTAAATAAGTAAGTTTGAAAAATAAAATTGCCATTTTAAAAGCCAGAAAAAATCACTTCATGGCTATTTGTGATTAGATTGATCATACCCTATGGTCAGCGGCTTGTTGCACAGATTGGATGACAGAAAGTTGTGTAGATTTATACATATGGCTAGAGATACTATAATCATGCATGTGACAAACAGTAAAAATGATGCACCTGTTGCACGTTTCAGAAATGTTTACTTTATTTAACTACTACTGTTGCTGCGTGCTAAGTGGACAAGAACAGATTGTATTTCTCACAACTGTATTTCTTTTAATTGGTATAGATTAAGGCAAACAGTTGTGAGAGTAACAATACATGGTTTATCGTGGTTTAATGGAAAAATGGAAGACTAATGTGAGTGAGAAACTCTTCCATTTCCCCATTAAACCACCATGAACCATATCAAAACGTATCTGTATTCTGGTTGAGTATTGTAACCCTCACAACTACTTGTGATTCCACACACGTACAAACTCTTTGGAATCCTTTGAGATCCCAGACTGCGCCAACTCTGGAGAGCCACTTCCATCCTCGTCTAATTAAAAGGAAAACATGGAAGTGCAATGTGACAAGAGATAGAAGGAGATAGAAGGTACTTACAGACTTTGCCCCCATCAGTGTGCTTCATGGAGCCGGTGTAAACGCCGTTGTCCAGGGGCACCAGGCTGTCGTCCCCTTCAGATCTAGAGAGTAAATGGGAATAACATCACAATCTAACCTTTAATGAACAAATGAGGTTTGTTTTGCATTCATAATCATGAATACTACTTAATCTAATTTCGTTGTAAAAAATCCTCAATTCAACTCCTTGAAATAATGAAAAATGAATTGCACCTGTTACACTTCAGGGATTGGCAATACCCGCAAAAAAACAACAACCCAAGTTTCGGCATAACAAAGTTACACACGCCAACATGCAACAAGGAATTTCTGGTTTTATCACCAGAGATATAAAAAAAACAACCTGAGGATGCTTGTCCCTGTACTACATACCGTGCTGTCGCTGGCCTATAAGGGGTGGAGGTCTGTGGAGCATTTCCTGTGCCCTTGTACTTGAGAGTCTCGATGATGGTCTGTTCCTCTTCACTGCTGCTGTCCCCTGGTGAGTTGCAGACTGGTGCGAAACAAGAGCTTTGGATCATCAATTGTGACCCTGTACCAGTGGAGAGATGAGAGATAAAATCAGTTGTTGCAGTCTCAGGGCTGAGAATGGTTAGTAACAAAAAAGGCGGGAAGTCTAGGAAGGGTCTTGGGGCATGGGTGAAAGCAAGTTCATGAGCCTAAACCTGAAATAAAAATTCTAATGAATGAAAACCAGCAAAAAGACGAGTATCATACTTTTGGCTCGATACCTCATTCTTTTGGCTCGATACCTCATTCTTTTGGGCTACAACAGCCAAAGATGCTGGCGCTTCTATAAACAACTAACTTTTTTAAAACCTCATTCTTTTTGTTCAGCTCTATGGCCGGCAGGCTCCACCGCTAAAAATGAAACAGGGTGACACGAAATCTCCTGAGAGCGCCACACAATCATTCCGGTCTTGGGGCATGCCGCCGCCTCCCCCCTCCCCAGTCTATCACAATGTTTCACCCTTTTAAACTGAAGGAAAAAATCAGAACACAAGCTAATGCGCACACCTAAACGTGGCCGCCCACAAATTTGTTGGACAATTTTGCCAGGCCATCAGGCCCAAAAGTTGAAAGTCAAATGTTGGGAGGCTGTTGGAACTTCCAATCGTGGTATTATTCATAATTATTGTCAGAACTTTTTACAGGTCTGCACATTACATAAATTTCAAAATGTAAAAAGCTCTGAGTGTGCCAACCAAGACATCTGAGAAAAACCGAATGGGGTGAAAATTCACACAACTATCACTATTCACCTCATGTGCAACATGTCTTTTATGATGAATGATAAAACTTGCGTTTCTTTTCCTTAATTTGCTTTGGAGTTAGGTCCATTGTTTGTAAAGAGATATCGGTTGGCATGGGACACTTTATGAATGGAAATTCACATTCAATAATGTAAAAGGTTAAAAATTGTGTAAAGAGCTAAAAGACCCGTACAATTAAACGTTTGTGTATAATGAATATCATAATTCAATTTTTCAAAGAAATGAGGGAAATGAGCCCAAAACAGTAATCCTCAAAATTTCTTACCAAGTTCAGCAGGCCTCCCGTCCTTGCAGTGGTATAGATATTTCATAGACAGGTGTGACTCGCATGTGAAGCCTTTCTCACCGGGACTCAGTGCTGGAAGCTGTTCCGGCGCAACCAGCTTCACGTCTTGCAACACGCTGGAAATGTTACTTGGTTCCTGCAATACATGAATATAATATGTACACATAGACATTTGATGCATTATGGTCCTAACATCTTATATGTAGTGTAAATTTAGTCTTTGAGAAGGTGATGCCATCAAGAGAGGGTCAAGGGAAAATGTGTGTGCCATTTATAAAATACATTTGTAGGGTTTGGTTTTGGTGTAGCGCCCTTGCAACACTATAAGGCCATTTGAGAGACAGGGCCTCCGAATTTTAAGTCTCTGGAGCCAGTCTCAAAACTCGAAAAAAATCCCAGTGAACATTAGTATTCGAAACCAAGACAAGATTTTATTTGTTATCAGGCACACTATTGTTTGGATGTATGTGTATCAAAACATTGAAGCAAAGTGAAAGATATACATGTCATCAATGATGCCGTGTTTTGAGATGTGTGTTTACAGACATGAGCACCGTAAAACATTAAATATGATTAAAATCAATAGGTGGCAGCCAAAAGGGAAATACAATCTCTCACAGGATTGTACAGATCCACAAGGTTTGGTCTGGTGTCTAGTTTTACGTCCCTTTCAACACTGTAAGGTAATTTGAGGAACCACTACTTTGACCCTGCCTGTCATGGGGGGAACCAATCCCAGCAGAGAAACGCAGATCATCCACACGTGGGATCAACTTGGCTCTCCCGCATTATAAGAACCCAACCATTACACCACAGATTAACTGTTTATGATCTAGGAATAGAAATACAATACAGTAATCTTCAATCGAAAGACTGGCTGCAATAAAATAAAATAAGTAGAGTTGCCAAACCTCAAACGGAAATTTTGGTGAGATTTTTTTTTTTTAATTTGGGGGGGGGGGGGGTTTGTTGTTTTGAGAGGTGAATTACTGCACAAAGAAGCAACTCTTTTTTAAGTTTCGACACCTTCTGTTGGTTCCAAATTCAAAATAATCCACAACACAAAATTGATGCCTAGCAATTCAGATTACTTCTGTGCAATTTCCCATAATTTAAAGATACACCCCTTTTCGGAGTTTAAAAGAAATGATCCCCACATATCCGGGCCAATAAAAAGTTTGTCATGGTCTTGATCTTACCAGCACAACTAATCTAGATGTAGTATAAAAAAGGATTGGCTATAAATCTGGCAGTAATCCATGTGAATCATTGTCCAAGACTTACCTGGAACCACCGAAAATGGATGTAAAAAAATCCTGCGTTGAAAACCTGAATTTCGCCACTGGCGTCCACAATGACGAGGCCCTCCATCTGCATATGCACTGACCCCTGGCTGGCCATGATCTCAGTTGCTCCTGAAGAAATGTCCAAGGTCACAAAACTGACTAAGGCTAAGGATTTGGAGGGCTAAATTTTCAAAATACTTAAGAAGAATCAGCAAGCGCTGGTCCCATCATAGTCCTAGGTTTTCAGTCATGACCCCATTTCTTCTTGATTTTATGTCTCTGGCCTAGCGAGCAGATTTTCAGGTTCCACAACCACAAAAACAGAATCCTTACGGTCACACACAGCCAGCCGTGACGCAATGGGCTTGGCGAATATATCACTGATTGTTTGGCAAAGAGGCGAATATCGCACTAGAATCATTGTACTATTCGCCCGTATGCAAAAAAACAAACAATATGTGCCGAGTGACTGGGTGGGGAAATCTGAGTTTTAAAAAAATTCAATTAAAGAATACAAGTTTGTAAGAAGAAATGACGACTAAAATATATATACAGGAAAAACAAAACCCAGCTATGGATGGTACCAGCACTTCTGCAACTACCAGGGATGTTGACTTGGTGACAACTTGTGCCACTCTTTCTAAGTCCTAATTAAATTTTAATAGAACGGTGGCTTTTATGGTAAATCTCCCCCATGAATCAGTTAAGGTCATCTTAATAATTTTACCTAGCCCGCTACGGCAAACTTGGTGAACTATTTCACCAGGGCAACATTAAAATGATGTGACATACACATGGTTCTGTCTCGGAGTCAATGGCAGCAACCATCATGTCAAGTTTTGTAACGATGTGGCAGTAAATTGCTCAATGACTGCATTGCACTTAGCAGTCACCTGGTCCGAAGGTGTTGAGACTGCCTTGCACTCTTGCAGTAACAAGGGGCCAATTTTAAGGCTCTCCAATCCCGGGGTACAAAGCTAGGCTGCCATAACTCTGTAGGTCGTGAAGACTACTTGAAGGGTGAAAAACACCCGATCAACAACAACAAAAATACTTTTGCCACGCCCGAAGCAATAAAGCTTGTTCAGGTGGACAATTGAGAACTTGACTCATCTTGTAATTCAAGTAATAAAATTACTCATTGTGAAATTATTTCTTGCGGTAATCTTAGAAACATTTTCTCACTTTCAGCTGAGGTTAGGGCTCGTCTGTGCACCGGCCTGTACAGTGGCGTGATAATGTCAGACAGACTCGGGCGCAGATGCTTAGCAGATTTGGCCTGGAGGTGACAACACAAAGGAAAAAAAACATTTGAAAAATGGAGTTGACAACACAAAAGTAAAATGACATTTGAAAAATGGTCCCAATTTACAAGTAGAGTAGATTACGTATCAAGGTTTTATGCATCTCTGGAAAAATTATGAAAAATTGTAATAAACTTGCTGATTGTTTAGTAAAGAGGCAAACACCCCACTATAGTCCTTGTTATTCGCACTTATGCAAAACAACCAACAAATTGAAAGTTATCAGAACAAATTGAAATAATTCAAGTAAACATTCTTTGTAAATTCTTTATGAAGAAGGGGGAGCGAGATGAGATAATGATGATAAATAAATACAAGAACTAAAGAAAAAAGAAGCAATCTGGTCACTACGACGTGTACTAGTCCGTAAGTCGAGTTTTGATCATCTTGAGTGATTGGTGTGACCAGAGAGACTGTTTCTTTCTAATGGCGGAAACACGATCTTGCTAGTTCAATAATGTGCTGAGATGTAATTGTTTTTTCCTAAACACACACCCAAGTGAGAGCAGAAAAGAAAAAAATTAGCCCCATAAGTTGGACAAAATGTTCTTGGCAATAATCCCACGCTAACATCATGAGTAAATATTCCTTTCATGGACCTAAAATGAAGCATATTATTACTAAGTTACCATATATAGGAACAGGAATGGGAAAAAACTCCCTAAAAAACACTTGCAAATTATATTTTTGCAGAAAAAGAAGTCCTGCGTTTATATCAAAATATTCAGCAAGTCCTGCGTTTATATCAAAATATTCAGCTCTGAAAATATTTTTTGATACCGCAGTAACCCCCCCTATTTCTGAATACCCAAATTGACTTTGAAGAGTGTTTTCTTGACTTTGGGATCTGCAACTCATTCAGACAGAGTGCATTTGTTACAGAGATGAGGTAACATTTGGGGCGAGCCAGAGGCGCTAACTGACTAAGAAAAAATCAAATCCATAATTCCAGTTACTTTGCCACAAAAACTGTTGAAAAGAATCAGATTCCACCAGAGGGCCTACCAACCACCCACATATCAAGATTTATTCAACCAGTTCAACCCGTAAAACACACAAAAAATAGGATATCCTGGCCAAGAAAGCCCTACCTTAGCTCGGAGAAAAGCTGCCACCACAGCAATTTTTCTCTCCTTCGGTTGTTGTTGGTCCATTGATGATTTTCTGGCCAGTCTGTGCAAGCCCTCAAGCTCCTCCACCAACACGGATTGGGTGTGGCCAATGACGCACACTGACAGTTCAGGGTTGGCTACGAGGGGCACAAGCCACATGCTCACTGGGTACTCTTGACCGTTGCCAACTCGGCACCACACCTGGAGAGAGTTAGGGGAGGAAGAAAGGTACAAAGATTAGATGGTACTTTTTAAAAAAAGATTTTGGTCATGGTTTATAGTTTTGACGTAGTTGTGCAAACTGTAACGTTTTAAATAATTGATACACCTGTGATTTTCCATTGTAATGCACATTGAGCATCTCGCCGAGATGAAAATGGGCAATAGAAATGCAATTTATTATTATTATTATTTATATAATTGGTGCCAGGTATACTTGACAGAATATTCTGTTGAAAGTAAAATTGAATGCCCTCCCTTGACATGATAAGAGTGCATTGAAGAGGTAGAATTCACAAACTTTTGTAAAATATCGCAAAGTCATGTGACAGGCAGACGATCTAATTTTCATATCTATATATGTCAAACCACCCGGTTCTGTAGGGTGCATTCAAATGTGTTGACGTCTTAACTATCAGTAGGCCTATCCATGTTTGAGACAACTTGACCCACCAGTTTTCCAGTGACCGTCAGGGCCCCACCAAAGGTCAAAAATGGTGTTGAAGCACAGCGTTTCAAGCTGACGGAGTCGCTTCGAATCTTGATGAAGCGAAACAGCTTTTGTCCCACCACTCTCTCGTGGATTCCAATCAATGTCTGGAACTGCTCATTCACCAAAACGATCTGAAGTAGACAAAGGTCAAAAGTTATATTAAAAACTTTATCCACCCTTGTTGACTGTTGTAGGAGGAGGAAATATATTAATTATGCAAACTGAAAATAAACAGCAAGGGATTATTAGTCCTTTATATTGAAAAGTTAATTGTAAGAGTACGGTCAGAATCAGAGCATTTATTGATCTCAAACTAACTAACAAGAAATATGGCATGGTGCAGTTAGAAGTTATTTATAGAGGCAGCAGCTTCAAGTTTGGAGTGGTGCAATTGCAATGTAACAACAAGAAGAACAAATTAGATGAGAAGATAATAATAATGACTGCATTTATATAGCACATATCCTCGCTTGAAAGCAGGCGCTATGCGCTTTCTGTATTTATTATTAAACCAGCAAACCAAGTCATTCAAAAAACTTCTCTCAACTTCCTGGTAAGCAGACAGTGCAAGGTGCCATTTTGCAGGCGCTAAAGCGTTAACAGACGGACAAGATCGTTGGGTTAAATGAAAAAATTTGTGTAAAATGCTTTTCCCAAAACCCTAGCTGGGATTCGGACCCGTACTATGTGCTCTAGTCTTTCTCTTCCTTTAAAAATGTGGAAATATAGATGTTCTTACTTTGCCGTTCCGGTTGGGATCGATGATGCATATACAGCTGGTGCCACAGTTGAAGAGAACCTCCTTCAGAGATGCTGGCCCCTTGAGTTGGGACGACATATCGAAAATCTCTAAAATGTCTGTGGTCCTCATTTGGTGGTTCTGCAAACGAGAAAAGCCAATGGTGTTATAAGAGCTCATCCTGATGTTCCTACCAGTTTCAGTGTAAAAAATATATTATTGGTTCCTTACTCTATCATGGAAGAGTACCATAAAAGCTTCCTGGAGGTTTAGACTTACTAGGCGAACAGTTTTGGTATGCTTTGGTTTTGGCTTAACATCCCTTGCAACACTGTACAGGTCATTTAAGGGACGGGCTACTTCGACCTTGCCTAAGAGGTACATTGTCCCAGCAGAAAAATGGAGATATACTCGATCAAATAAACTGCCCTATCCGAGCCTCGGTCATCTGCGTCATGACGAACAGTGAATCGCCGCTTTGTAAGGTACTTGTGATGACATTACCACTTCGGAGACCAGAAAGTTAGTACAGTTGTACAACACTACAAATCGTCATGATGCTTCTGACTCATTTCTGTCCTTTTGAGATAATCTAAGGAAACTGGAAACTGACTTGGCCTGAATCAATGCCACGAAGTTAGGCCACTATGGAAATGTAATTAGGAAAATGCCTCGGCACTTTTAAACGAATATAACAAACATTTATGGTGTGGGGCATTACCTAAGAGGCATATATATTCCATAATGGCCCAAGTTGGACTTAGAAGGCCATTTTGGACACCAGGACAAAATACGATATTAGAGTCTAAATAATATGTCCTGTTGCATGTCTTTCTGTTTTGAGAATTTACAGATTCACAACAATTGAATGAAAGAGGATCAGAAAAATCTAATGGTCTTTGCGGAAATACAATGCATTATCATCAATCAACCTTCCATAAAAGATTTATACAGTGGCTGGCATACAGGTGCTGTGGTGTTTTGGTTACCAGTTTTACGTCCCCTGCAACAACACTGTGTCATTTAAGAGACGGGCTACTTCGATCCTGCCTGTCAGGGCCAACCCGGACTGAGAGGGAACAAATCCCAGCAGAAAAATACCCAGGTCGTCAGCGACCGGGGATCGATCCAGGGTCTTCCCGCATGCAAGGCGAAGAGCGTAACCATTACACCACAGTGCTGTGGTGTAATGGTTAGACCCTTCGCCTGCCATGCAGAAGACCTGGGTGCGGACAATCTGGGTTTTCTCCCCTCTCAGCCCTGGTTGGCACTTACAGCCAGGGTCATGTAGCCTGTCTCTTAAATGACCTTACAGTTTTGCAAGAAACGTAAAACCGGTATTAATACTTAAAAACAAAAAAAGTTGCTGGCATCAAAACTGCCAATCCTGGAATGACCCTGTAAAGTAAAAAAACTCACCCGAGCAGCAGCCTGCTGGTTGTTACTGGGGTCCACACTGAGCCTTTCGTCAACAACATAGCGGTTGAGCAGGGAAGCTCCGAACAGCGACCGTCTGTTGCGAGGCTGTGTGGTCTCGCACTCTGCGCCTCCGACTTGTCTTAGGTCTGAGAGTGCAGATATGTTAGATACAATTATTTCATGAGTGACTTATAAGTTTGGAGACATTCAAATTGGAAGAAAGAAAGCACCATATAATTATAATTATCTTGTAACCAGAACCGTATCCAAACAGATCATACCACATGTAAAATCATATAATGATATATATCTACATGTATCTGCATAAAATTGTCATATCATACAAAGTAGCCTAGATAACTGTGTTTAAAATATAAGTCATATATCAGTCTCCTACACTGCTTGTGTAAAAACAAGCCTAAGCACTCAATTCTTATCACACATAATTAGTAAACGTTTTTTTGTTAAGATCCCAAAATGGTACCAGGGAGGGGGGGTGGGGGGAGGGACACAGGCCGAGCCTACAGATGAGGGGGTTTGGTCTCATAAATAACTTTACAGTGTTGCATGTTGCACACCCCCGCCCCCCCCCAAAAAAAAAACCCAACAGGTTAATAAAATGACAACGTACAGTAAACATTGTGAAGTAATTACCTGAAGCAATGATGTTCCTGGAGGATATCATCGTGCTCGGGCTGTCTTCTCCCCCTTGCGCTTGCCTCTGTGCCTGCGGGAAGGACTGGTTATTGCTCCCTTCAAACGATGCTTCTTTTTTATCAGCAAGCCATACACAGCTGTGACTCAACTTGGCGACAGGCACCGGTGCAGACGGCGCAGGGATTTCTTTTGCCGACGACAAGATCTCAGACTTGCAGGCCCTTGGAGGTTTCCCACCTTCTTCTGAGGAGGTGTCTCTCTCTGACAAGCAGGAAGGACTTTCTGTGTCGGGATCTATGAGTTCAAAGTCTGACGATTCCGAGCCAGAGAGGACCTGTGATTCAAGTTGAAGTCCCTCAAATTGGATGTCTACAGCCTGGTCCCATTCTGGAGAAATTGTCCGTTGCTCAACTTCCGGACTTTCTGGTTCTTCAGAATGCAGCTGTTGAAAATTTTCTTGATAGTGCATGTCTGTAGTTGTAGGTAGATCCAACTCCAGGGAATCTGTTGGCTGGTCATCATCTTGATTTAGCTCTTCTGTGCGGAACTCAGCATTTTGTTGCTGACATTTGCCCATGGCTTGATCCAACTTGAAATCTGACCACCGGTCATCATCATCATCTTGGCCATCACTATCCTCTTGATTATTCAGCTCTTCTGAACAATAATCTGGATAGTTCATGTACGCGGCTTGATCCATTTTAAGGTATGCTCGCTGGTCGTCATCATCATTATTTGGTTCAACCGTTTCTACATCTATAGAGCCAGCCTCGTCGTCGTCATCATCATCATCACATTGCTGTTGGCAATATGCTGGCTCCTCATTCTCTTGACCATTGTCTCCATGACAAATTGGTTGTCTCAGAGAAAGATCTTCAAAATTTAGGCTCCTGCGACAGCTGCGGTTGGCTCTCTCTGAAGGAGGGGGAGAAGAGGAGGAAGATGACACATCAGTGAGAATGTCTTCCTCCAACTCCAATGACAAATCCTCCAAACAGTCTGCAGAGCCTACGGAGACGTCTAACTCTGCTGGTGCAGGGCTAAGAGGTACCAAGGCTTGCGGAGAAGAGATGGTTTGGGAATGGTTAAGCTCTGATGCCGTGGGTTGAGGTGGGGCCAACAAAACTTGATAAACCTCAGTTCGAGATGGCAAAGGCACTTGTACACTGGGGTGGGGCTGCTGCTGGAACGGTGCAGGTGCAGACACAGGCACATTGCTCATCAAATTGTGGTCTCCCATCGGGGTTGGATTGATGGTTTCCAGCGCCTCCAACATCCCATCTGTCTGCTGAGCACTAGTGTAGTAGGCACTGTCATAGAACAACGACTGACCATGGCCATTTGTCATGGTTAGAGCCTCTTGTGGGACTGCATCAAACATCATTGGGCCATTACATCCGCCATTTAAAGTGTAATTCCAGGCACCAGCTTGTGATCTTGATGTCGGCACTTCCCCAGAAGCGATTCCTTGAGACCAGGTTTGCGAGGCAGTCCCGTTCATTGATAATTGTTCCAGTCGAGGGCCAGCTGACCCCCACAAAATGGCCTCCATGGGCAGTCGGTACAAGTCGAAAAAGCATGCCTCCTCTGGTTCACATGAAACCGCTCGATTTTGCAGTGTGAACGTAAAATACCTGATACAGTAGAGCTCAGGTCCGGGGAACAAAATTACCCGTCCAAGGTCTAAAGGCATTACTTGCGAATTGTTGGGCTGAGGACGGTTACTCAAATTTGTCCGGACATCACTGTTCACAAATGGGTTCCAAGCTCTGGGATAAGATGGAGGAAGGTCAAACGGAGGTCCCTGTAGTTGCACCCCATGATAGCCCTGGTAGAGGCTATGATCTCTGACTAAGCCAGGGGTATCTCCTCTGTCCTCTGATCCGGATTCAGACTGTCCTCTGTCCTCTGATCGGGCACCAGACTGTCCTCTGTCCTCTGATCGGGCACCAGACTGTCCTCTGTCTTCTAATCGGGCACCAGACTGTCCTCTGTCTTCTAATCGGGCAGACTGTCCTCTGTCCTCTGATCGGGCATCAGTCAGTCCTCTGTCTTCTAATCGGGCATCAGTCAGTCCTCTGTCTTCTAATCGGGCATCAGTCAGTCCTCTGTCCTCTGATCGGGCACCAGATTGTCCTCTGTCCTCTGATCGGGCATCAGTCAGTTCTCTGTCCTCTGATCGGGCATCAGACTGTCCTTTGCCTTGCGATCGTTTCCCAGGGGTTTTACGAAAAGGTTTCTTGGGAGCATCCGACTGTGCTCTAGGCAGAGAATCTTGAGTCAGTCCTTGGAGGGCAACAAATGCTTGAAGCCTGTTTCTAGAATTACTCAATTGGGGTTGTTCATCGGCCCTTTCTCTGCGGGAGCGTAAAAAGTGCCTGTCTAAACTTGTACTTTGGAAGTCAGGTAGAGTATTGTATGATAATCCTGTGTGAGGTGGGTTCGCACTCTGATGTGGGTTTACATTTTGAGGTGGGTATGCATTTTGAAGTGGGTATGCATTTTGAAGTGGGTATGCATTTTGAGGGGGGTATGCATTTTGAAGTGGGTATGCATTCTGAGTTGGGTATGCATTCTGAGTTGGGTATGCATTCTGAGGTGGGTATGCATTCTGAGGTGGGTATGCATTCCCACATGCACATATTCTTTGTCCATTCCCAGATGGACAATTGTGTGGGACGGCCCATCCATTTATACTTTGGGAACTGACAAAATGACTAGTTGGAGGGTTGGCCTGTTTATGAATCCCATCAGGATTGACAGGGTGAGTGTCCTGTGCGTTTTGATTTACATTCGTCCGAACTCGTGCCCCAACTCCAATATGTTGACCAGGAACAAACATCGTTCCCCCGCTGGTGTTTACCGTGCCAGCTGCAAGCGGAGGATTGGGTTGCTTTTGTTGATATGACATATCAAAGGAGTAGGCGTGAGGTGCCGGGGCCATCAACCCATTACTGACTGTCCCATGATGGGGTGCTGAAGAACTAATAGGCGGATCGGGGACCAAGACCTCGGGTGCTCCAGGTCCCAAGCCGCTGTTGGTCAGCCCCTGATGGGGCGTTGATGCACTATTGGGTGGATCGAAAGCAAATAAGTTGAGCCCTCCAAGTCTGACACCGCTGTTGATTGGACCCAGAACATCGGGGTTTTGATTGTTCAGTTGCATTACTCCCTGATACAATGACAATGGTGCTTGGAAATTCGTGGGCTCATGCATTGTTTGGTTATCCACGTTCTGATGATGCATTGCTCCTTCTTTACTGTTAATTTCCGAAGCAGCTGCCTGATTATTCTGCCAAGGGCCCTCCCGACCAGGTGGATCACAGGTGGGAGGGGGCCTCCGTTTCCGAGGACTGCTGCCGTCTCTCATGGCAGCAACCTTCACTTCATCGTGTCCATTAATTTAAACAAGTCTTTTGAATAGCTTGATTTAAAAAACGTCGTTTTCGCAATCAGCTACATTGTCATGAAAAATTTGGTACACGAGTAAGTCTAGCACTGTTCCAGCTGTCCCTTCACAGCTTGCATGTGATCACACTGATGGTTGGGCTAAATCTGCGGAGAACAAGGTATTTAAACTGTTGTTAGGGAATTAAAAACAGAATTTTTTTCACCAGCACTGCAATTTTATCTGTTGTGACTAAACAAAATGCTCATGTTTTCAAATATAAATTATCATATAGTGGAACTTTTTAACTTTAAATACAAAAGCCTTAATACTAATAGCGCATACCTTGGGTGACAAAAACATGCAATTTAAGGCCAGGGTGAAAGTGAAATGCCGATGTATGCCAATTCTGGTAAAACTTCATAGGATGCCCTTGCACAGTGCAAAGTAATCTCACTGAACAACTTGTAGAACATTCATGATATTAGAAAATTCTAATTGAATTTATATAACATTCAAGTGGAAATCTTGGTTTAATAAAGAAATATTCTCCCCAGGTAGCTTACCATTATTTAAGAAAAAGGGAGAACAAGTAAATTAAAAAAGACCCACCCTAAGCTGGCAAAATAGTTTGGTTGCTTTTTATTTTAGGGCCAATTGGTGGTTTTAGCCTCTAGTTTAGATATCTAGATAGAATCTACTGATGTATTGGGATGTATAATATTTACGCTGAGGAAGTTAGAAGATTTTACACACTACTTATGCTCAGTCCGACTAAAAAAAGTCCGACTACCCGATGCACAATCCATAAAATTTCCTCTACCATGTCGCAAAGGACTGTAAGGACATCAACCTAAGTCCTCGAATTTGGTCGACTAGCGCCTTTACTACCAGGTCATAGAGATGTAAAATTTGAACAATGGCGACAGGAAAGCCTGCTATTCGGTGAATGCTCGTTTTGCAACAGAAAGAAACTGTGTGAAGTGTTCCATGGCATTAAAATTGTAAAAAGTAGGCTTCCTCTGTTTTATCCTGTCGCTTACGAGAGGTTTGGAATAACGCTGGCTGCCTAGGCCTGATGAGGTTAACTCCTGAAACGAGCGGATCAGACTTAAATCTACCTGTCGATTGTGATGAGACTGAGACTTTTGGTCCCGTTGATCCGATATGCCATGATCCTTCCCAATGCTGAGCTAAATATATTATTTTAACTGAAGTGGCTAGCTGTACTTAGGTGGACCCCTAACCAATGAAAAGCCGTAGGTCACGCGTTAGAAGCATTTTTCTGCTTTCTAATAAGCATATAAAGCGAGGCATCCATTTGTCACAAGTGTGTGGCTTGGTGGTAGTGTGTTTGCTTGTTAATCGAAAGGTTGTGAGTTCAAAATCTTGTTTCGGTTATGAAAAACTAGACTTGATTATCGGTGGACCCCGAGGACGTTTTTTTCAATCGAGCATCCAGCTCTACAGATCCTCTACTTTTGAGGAGGTTGGGGTTTGGGGGGGGGGGAGAGAGTGGTAGGAGCACTTTCATTCCGAACTAAAAGAAATAGCAAAAACTGCCGGTTATATATATACACTCCGTTCATAATAAATTTTAAAAAAGGCAGGGCTAGTTAAAAATAATCAAGAGGCAGAGGGGTGGTAGTCAGGTGTAGTGCTGGATGCTTGAGGAAGTCCTTCCAATTTTGCTATTTCTTTTAGTTTGGAAATGAAAGTTCATGCCTAAAAACACATAGGAATACATAGTTTAACTAACATTAAATTTTCATTAGGTGGGCCACATATGGCACTGGGCGAAAATTGCAGCACAAAAGATAGGTGATCTTGTAGTGTTGTAGTTTCGTTCGTTAAAGTAGTCAAAGTTCGGGTCGATGTCGCCCGGGTATCGAAGAGTTAAGCACGAGACCAGGAGGAAACACTAATCCTAGCACTTTTATATAATATATATAGCCTTGTTATACAAGGCTTGGATTGAAATGGAGATTCTGAATTGTAACACAAAAATGTTGTGTTTCCTTCCCAGTAAATCCCAGTCTCATGCTTTGTTCACTCTTCTTCAATACCCGGACGATATCGATACTCCGACCTGACTTTTTTAACTTTAACGAACGAAACTACAAGATCACCTGTACCTGTATGCCTTCTATTATTAGTCTTATTAATATTATCAGATCTAAGTGAAAGTGCGGCTAGCATGTCGAGGTAGCCGTAGATCTACTTGATAAGTACGGGTAGCCTGTCGAATGTCGATGTTGGCGTACTCGAGCATGGATAGATAAGATAAGATAAGATAAGATAATCATTTATTGTCCAGTCACTGGCACATTGGCTTGGTGTTTCATTCAAAAACATAATATTCACGTAACATGGAAATAGCAAAACTCACGCGCACGCACACACACACACACACACACACACACACGCCCACACACACATGTATACA
Organism: Phyllaplysia taylori; assembly: GCA_032273245.1. Classification (NCBI taxonomy): domain Eukaryota; kingdom Metazoa; phylum Mollusca; class Gastropoda; order Aplysiida; family Aplysiidae; genus Phyllaplysia; species Phyllaplysia taylori. The sequence goes on from JAUKPP010261720.1 coordinate 19,094, forward strand.
TATAGCTTGTCAATGCCGCCATACTCAAGTACGGCTAGCCTCTTCCTAGATCTAATATTAAACTACAAAGTCAATAGATCTAGATGAGATTCTCTAGTCAATGTCAGTCTCCATCATGATCATGATGATTCAGATGATGATGACTTGAATGACTAGAATCTAGATCTATGTATGTATTTAATGTATGACTATGACTATGGCTATGACCAAAATTTTTTAAAATATGATTCCATCCATTCCATTTGATTTGAACAGTCAATAATGATCCAATCCCCTTGATCCTACCGTAAAAATGGTCTAACAGCATCAATACAAGTCTGGAAAAGGAATTTGCAAGAAGTGCCACAAACAGAATCAGTCCTTAAGTGATGAAATTAAGAGCCCTGCGTAGAACACATGGAGACGGAGACATGCCATCAACATCATCAGCTGATGCTCCATTTTGAATTTCCCGTTTTCCGGTGCGAGTTTTCGAAGACCCAGTTAGTTAACAACAATTGCTATGGTATCGAAACAACTAGTTCGATATCTCCCTGCGATTCTTATAGGAAAACAACTTTGTTCCATTCATTGAAACCAAGCTCATAAACGAGCAATCTACAATGGCTTATGAATGTCCCATTATGCACGGAATCTTAAAAGAAAGTGTAATTATATCATTTCAACCTAAATGTTTTATTCAACATTAGAAAAAGATGCTCGATACATTTAACTCGATACATAGACATGCCTCTTTGACTCATGGGATCGGAAACTTATGGCGCGAAGGGGTGAAGTATGGTCATGGGGGAAAAAAGCGAAACTGTGGAGGGTATCCCAGATCTGATTGGCTGAGATAAAAATAGACCTTTTGCGTATTTGGTTGTACGCAGAATCTCTTTGACTGAGACGCGTGATTTCTCTCAAACCAAAGGCATACCAACAGGTTGTTGGCATTCTCTCTCTGTCTCTCTCTCTCTCTCTCACTCACACAAACACTTTCTCCCCCCTCTCTTTCAATCACTGGTTGTAGCGAAGAAGAGTACCGACTATAATTAATTGTGTAAATCACTTTTACGCTACCACACACTTTCCCTATGCTATACATAAATTATAATGCATCGCCCTTGTCTTCATCACACACACACACACAAACAAGTAATAACTGAAATAAGTAGCCTACGTTTGCATGTGTAGGGGTGGATTCGAATCCAGAATTGAGGGTGGGGCATAATTATGTACTATGTACACGTACTTCGTCGAGTCACACAGCCCACGGAGTATTTGCGCTTAACTAAAAGCATTATAATTATACGCCTATCCCAACAAGTCTATAGACCTACTGTGTCTGTTATAACTTTATAAACCATTAAGACGTCTTATATTATGCTCTTATATTATGTTATAGGCCATATTTTTCCTTCTGCCCTAGTCTTGTGTGACTAAATTCGTCGCTAGCTATTAGATATCTTTTATATTTTCCCCAGTTCACATACATTGTACACTATTCAACGTAGGTTAACCTACAATTTATGGAGCCCTAAAACCCTAACCAAACAAAACAAAAGTAATTAGCTTACATTGTTATGTTTATGGATACATGTGTAAAAACGAAGAATTATTTTCAACGTACAACAAAAATGTCTTACCTCATTCACGGATGCGAGCGAAGAAATGAACACAAAGAAATTTTTCAAGGAAGAAATTGTGATCTTCCCCCCCAAAAAAAGATATTAAAAAAAAAAGAAAGAAAAAAAAGAAAAAAAAAGGAAAAGAGGGGGGAAAAGGAAGAAAAGGAGATAAAATTTGATTTCAAATTTCAGTTATTTTCAGTCTTTATCTAATTTGATTTCAAATTTCAGTTATTTTCAGTCTTTATCTATGTATCACTTCTTTGAGCTTTACTTTAACAAAGACACAACGAAGAGCACGTCTCCTTGAGGTTGGTCAAGCTTGGAATAATCCGAACCGGTCCTACTTCATCGAAGTAGGTTCAACAAGTTCTGCCGTCGCGAAAAGAAACCGTGACTTAAATACTGGTACCATCGATGATGGAGATATGAGAACGTGTGCAAAAGTAACAACTCAATAGGCTACCTCTGAAGGCTGGGCGAAAGCTGGGCGGAGGAGGAGCTAGAGTGGACTAAAAACGCGTTCGTGTGTGACAGTTGGGAGACAATACGGAAGGTTCATGAAGGAGGCGCTTGCGATAACTCGACTCGATACACGACGTAAGTTATAAATAGAAATTCAAAAGTTATCGGAGGTCGTTCGATGGCCGAGCAGTAAATCGCCCGCCACAGACGCGGGTGGCATTCTTGACCAACGCTTATTCGCGCGTTTTCAATACGCCCTCCTCCCTTCCATTTTAAAAAGGTCGAAATATTTGAATTGGAGATTTCACCTCATGCTTTAAGAACATTTTGGTCCCGTCAATTCCATCAGTAGGCCCTACCTATTCTTTCTGGCCAGATGAGAAAACCCCATTAAACAAAAATAATAATAATAAAAAAAAAAAAAGAAAACCCCATTTCCCATACAAGCTTAGCCATCACCCCCTCACCCCCAAGAAACGAACAAACAACAACAACACAAAAAACCATTTTCTCTCTCTCTCTCTCTCTCTCTCTCTTCTTTCCCCGCGTCACTCCAGAATTCTCGATCCTGCATTGATACTGCCCGTGCTGCTGCTAGTGGCCACCTTGAACACTTGTAAGACACGTTGGGGTTTTTGGTTTGGTTTGGTTTGGTTTGGGCTTTACGTCCCTTGCAACACTATAAGGTCATTTAAGGGACGGGCGACTTCGACCCTGCCT
>JAUKPP010261721.1:0-11820 GCA_032273245.1 Phyllaplysia taylori
AATTGTTGGTTGTTGGTTACTTTTTTTTTGGGGTGGGGAGGGGGGGGAGGGCTGGAGGGAGTTTCTTGTTTTCTTTTTCTTCTTTTACAACAAAAAAAAATGCATGATATTATGCATTTTCGTGACAGCACGCAAATGGCTACCCTCAGGGAAACTTAAGCCTGATTGAGTGCTTAAGTATAAACCAAAACAAGAAGAGGCTAAAACAGCTGAGGCTGGCACCTCTATAAATAACCCACTCCTTACTACAAATTAATCACTATTATGATAACGAATTGCATTTACATAACGCATATCCCTGCTCGAATGCAGGTTCTATACTCTTTGTCAGGAGCGAAGTGGGCTGCCTCGTTAAGAGCAAGAAAACATGAAGTAATAATAAAAAAAAAAGAATTACTTTGAGAAAAAGAGGAAAAGTAACCTAAACAAATAATGAGACAGACTTTCAGGCGTTCAAAAAGATGGAGCAAGCATTGCTACTTTTTCTTGTATGGACACTACGTCCGTGCTCTTTAGAATATAATTTTACCCCGGAAAACCAAACTCGCTCCAAATGTAATGGATAGGCTTGTCTCGGAGAGGACCTGAGTTCGATCATAACCTTGAACGAGCATCTTGGTCTCGTTGCTGGAATAAGTCCCTCTCACCCCGCTAGCTTGAAGTTTGATGTATCATCTATAGAGACACCAGCTTCTTTGGCCACTTTAGCCTCTTGTTTTTCACCAAACCAGGATTGATAATGCCCTCCTCTAAAATGAGTACACAGTGTTACAAGGGCGTAAAATCAAAAGCCAATCGCGGACGATCTGTTATTTTTCTGCTGGGATTTTTTTCTCTCTCAGCCCGGTTGGCCCTAAAGGCAGGGTCGAAGTAGCCCGTCTCTTAAATGACCTTACAGTGTTGCAGGGGACGTAAAACTGGTAAACGAACCAAACCAAAAGCCAAGTAAACTATCATCCTCACTTGGTCCCGTCGTCATTGGCCAGTTTGAGCACGTGCTTGTCCAGACAGGTCTGTGTGACGTCAGACTTGGGCGTGTCAATCGGGCACAAACGGAACTCGAAATAACCCTGTAAAAACAACAAGATTAATGCCAGTGAGAGTTAGTTAGTTAGTTCGGATTCTTTTATTTTATTGAAGCACGAACTTTTTTGGCTGTTTAAACTGTTATTCATAATGTGGTATTATTCTCCCTTGAGGTTTACTCCATCTATTGTTTGTCAATGAGTGACATATTGGTTGTTTTATTTATTTTTTACAATGAGTGTTTGGGTTAAGGAGTGAGGTTTGGAATGGCTGGAGGAATTATGGGTGGGGAGGGAGCGGAGGGAGTCGCCAGGGGAGCAGGAGGAGGAGGAGGGGCAGGAGGAGGAGGTGAGGGAGGGAGGGTTAGGAGGAGGTGAAAGTGGAGTTTGCCAGTACGAGTGGCCCTCCGTGGGACAGTGTATACAGAGGGGGGCATTAGCATAGTTGGTGGTACAATTGCAAAGTAGGGGGCAAACAACTTTACTCACCAAGCCTAACCTATACATATATAACATGATTAGATGTAATCAAAGTTGTTTTTTCCTAAGAATATACATTCTCCTTTGATTCAATATAAAAACACGTCAACAAAAACAACAACAACAACAACAACAACAACAACAACAATACAACAACAGCAGCTACAACTACAACGAGAACGACAACAACAACAGCAGCACCTACAAGAACAACACCATCATAAACAACAAATTCAAAATCACAACAACAAAACATCAACAACAACAGCAGTAACAATAAGAACAAAAAACAAGTCAACAACAACAACAACAACAACAACACAAACAACCAAAACTCTCAATACCTTATGGTTGGCTGTGATGTGCACGGTCACATTGATGACGTCAGCCTGCTGGAAGTGTCGTCCAATGATTCCATTGGCGTACTTGCCTCCTATCTCATGCTCTCTCTTCATGTGATACGGGTCGCCACACACACCACACTTACCGCCATTTCTCGCCCACTGAGTCTGCACATGGGAAAAAACACATATACTTTTTAAAGAAGCAAAAAAGCTTTAAAACAATTACAAGTTTGCACTTTCTTATTTAATTATTAGTATACCTTTCAGGTTTAAAGAGATAGCTTGAATTATCTGTATTTTTGAAATTCTAATAGTTCAATCCCTTACTTGGTATTTATGCTAGAAAAGCCCAGGGTTATTTTTATTGCAGTGCATTTAAATGCATTTTTAGCCCCCCCCCCCCCCTCCTCTCCGGGAAATCCCACTGTTGTTACTTTTTTTATCGAGTGTGGGACAGCTCTATTTCAATTTTGCACTTTACACTCATTTCACGCAGGTTTTTTTTATTAACAAGACGGATGTAGACGATTGTTTCACGCTGACCAGCAATAGTTGCCGAGATTGCGCTAGTGGAGAAGCTCACCAAACTTAACCAGTATATTCTATAGATTATATCAGGATTTCATAACTGAAAGATTCATGAAAATGTATTAACTATTTTTCTCAGAAAGTTAATCTCTCGTTTCCAATAGCGATATACACACGAGTAGGATCACACTAGTAAGACGTCTTTTTTTCAAAGTGTCACTTAAAATTCAGAGTTCCTGATATGAGTACGAGAGAACAAATGATGGTAAAATCCAAAGCACATTGAGAAGCATGATCCCATCTTAGTGAGATTGTCGGGGTTGTTGGAATGTTTATTGCATACAAGTGTTGATCACCCATGTTTTTTTTTAATGCAATATACTTTAAGTTTGTTTTTGGTGACTTTTGAAAATGGCATGCAGATTTTAGATGAAAAAGACAAAAAAATAAGAAAAAAGAAAAGAAAAGAAAGAAAAAAAGGAAGAGAAAGTATCACATTCATACTGTAAGCACACTATCTGAGAAATACCTATTAAGTTACAGTGTGACATTAATTATATATTCCAGGCATGTAGTAACCGAACGGAAAAGCAGCTAAAAACTATCCAACATTTCCCTCGCAAATATTTTGTAGCAAAGGTGACACCCAGGATACACACTGCGTGTAAAATAAAATTTCAAGCTGTTTGAAAGAAAAAGTATATACGTAGTTTTGTTACTTTTGTCCATCATTACAATCAGTGTCACAATCATGTAACCATGTTTGTTTTTTATTATTGTGGCCTGAAGAAGACTGGTGTCCAGTCGAAAATTTGCCCCTTTAACATATCATTATATTTCTCAATGCTTTTTTCTTATTAAAGTATGTTTATCCGTACACTTTGGTTGAGTGTGGTGTGTTATTTAGCTTTCTACTCTACGTTCGTTACCACCACCCTGTCTGAATCCCAGTGGATCCCTCTGTGTACCCTCTCCGTTGGAGTGCCACTCCCACTTACATTCCCTACAATCATGTAATAAACACAACAGTGATCAGACGAGATAAAAACATATCTCACCAGTCGCCCACCGCAGTAGAGCTCATTGTCGTTATAGTTGACCGGGTTAGAGAAACCCAGACGCCACATACTGTTTCTGGCGGGAGGATCCATCAATCGTCCATGACCGGTTGCCAAGGGAAGCGAGCTGCATAGCAACATCATCAGGGGAGGTAACAGGTGGAGCAGTGGGCGCCACACAGGCAGCGGCCATCTTGTCCTCATTGTGATTTTAGTACGGGTCTAAGTGGTTTGATGATGTGGCTAGTGGGTGGATTTGTGTGAATACGTTTGGTCGTAAATGCGTATAATGAACTGGTGTGTTAATGAGAATATTCAATATAACTTTTATTTGGCGATCAAAAACAACTTGGACAAATTACGAGGATGAGAAAAATGAGAGGGATAGGTATAGCCAGCCAGTTAGACAAAGATAGAGGGACAGAGAGAGACAACCACAGAGGATAAAGGACAAGGACAGGGGAGAAATAGTCAACTTTGGAACAGCCTTGTCTGGAGAAAATATCCAAACCCTGAGGATTTACAACTTAGGCGTATATAAACATGAAAGTGTATAGTATGGAATCAGCTTATTGCCTATTTCTCTACGAGTAGGTGGTGGGTTTTTTTCTTTATCGCTGTGTGTGTGTGCCTGACTTTCCTGTTCCGGTGATCACTTCTCAGAGCCAGGTACAGATGAGAGGCCACCTGTATCTGCCTTTGTTGAATACTGGACAGATAGCAGCTTGCGGGACTCTGCAATATGGGCAGCTGATGTAGAAACTACAATAGAGAAAAGGGGAGAAAATAGGGGACGGATGGGGGGATGCGCAGTGTTAGATAAAAAATGTTATTCGGTTGTACCGAGCAATACACTTTTAGATAAAATATTAGGTAAAAATAGCAAAGATTCACAGATAAAACGAAAATCCGAAAAAGCAATAATTCAGTCCCTTACTTGGTTTTCACGCTAGAAAAACCGAGGGTTATTTTTTATTGCAGTGCAATTAGGTGCAGATCTACTCGTACTCTCAACCAGCGCTGTGGTGTAATGTTTAGGCTCTTCGCCTCGCATGCGGGAAGACCGTGGATCGATCCTCGATCGCGGACGATCTGGGGGTTTTCTGCTGGGAATTTTTCCCTCTCAGCCCGGTTTGGCCCTGACAGGCAAGGTCGAAGTTGCCCGTCTCTTAAATGACCTTACAGTGTTGCAGGGGACGTGAAACTGGTAATCAAACCAAATACCCGTCCTGTCCTCTGTTGTTACTAATTTTATCGAGTATGGGACAGCTCTATTGTAGCATCACTACTAGACTTTCCAGTAACGGGCTGTGGTGTAGTGGTTAGGCTCTTTGCCTATACCCGAGTTCAATCCCGGTCGCAGACAATGTGCGGGTTTTTTTTCTGCTGGGATTTTGCCCTCTCAGCCCGGGTTGGCCATGACAGGCAGGGTCGAAGTAGCCCATATCTTAAAAGACCTTACAACGTTGCAGGCGACGTAGAACTATTAACCAAACGAATCATATTATTGTTTGTATCTATTCGTGAAATCTATCGAAACAAGAAAAATTGTAATACACCAAAGAGCATAAAATATTGTAAGACGGTCAACTTTCGGGCTGAGTTCGGCGGAGCATCCACTGACCTGCTTTGTCAGTTGCAGGCCAGGCTCACCTATATATGATATATACATATGAGCTTGGCCTGCAACTGAAAAAAACAGGTCAGTGGACGCTCCGCCTAGGTCTACAATGGAAAGAAATGTCTACCGCAAAAGATTCATTTATGGAATCCCATACACGGTATCACGTGATCATAAACTGCTCTCATGTGATGCAAAGTGGCGGAAGAGTAAAAATTAGAATCATGACTTGTTTGATATGAATCAATATTTATCACTATATTATTGCTAAATTCTAGGTTACTATCTTGATCGTCTCACCCGTGACTTCCTGTTTGCGTGATATTGTAAAATATGTGTAGATCTTTGTTCCTTTATTCTGTTAGCTGATTTTTTCCCTTTTGGTTTGAAACAACGTGGGACCATACACCATTGGCACATCACACTGATAGGAGCCATGTTTGATGCTGACATTGAGGAGATGTCAAAGAAAGCGGGAAATTGAGGATACGATCAGGAGGACGTAATATCATTTTGCACCATTAAGGGTGGTAAGTTTCGACTCTCGGTTCAACACCCAGGATACACACTGCGTGTAAAATAGAATTTCAAGTTGTTTAAAAGAAAAAGGATATATTATGTAATATTGCTAGTTCTGTCCCTCATTACAATTAATGTCACCTTTGCTACTTTTTTTTATATATTTTCTTTGCGGTTTTTAAAAATCTAAATACAAGGGTGGAAACACGCGGATGTGGTGGGAAGGTTAGGGTCTTTACCCACCACACAGAGGAGAATCTCCGCCACTCTGTCTTTATAGGCCTGGGTTGGCTTTTCCAGGCAGGTCGAAGTAGCCCACAGCTTAAATGATCTCACAGTGGTATGGAGGCCTTAAAACAAAAACCAGACACAGGGAAATAAAGAAGAAAGGCGGCTTAGGTGCAAGTAAGACCTTAAAGCTGATATAAGAAAAGAAGTCCCCAAACATAATGAAGAAAATGAAGAAGAAGCGTGACATTATCATAATCTTGAAGCACCTCTCTATGTCTTTCCATTTTGCTAATATCATGAATACGGAGAGAAGGACTACGAGAGACGAAAATTACATCCCTTTATGATGCGTTTCTTCAAAAGTGGCGCTATCCTAATATGGTCCAAGCCAAAATGGCGAAACAAAAACTGGCTTCTCTATATATTAATGCGTCTTAATAACAACCAGATGAAAAGAACAAGACGCACACTTATTTTAGAGTGCAAAAGCAAACAGAAAATGTCATCAAATTGTTATAAACTAAAACCTTTAAATTAGCGATAAATATTGATTCATATCAACCACGTCATGATGCTAGTTTTTTACTCTCTTATGACATAGGAACGCACTTGAGTACGCACTTGAGTAGCTTTTCTGCTACTCTTTTGCGTGAACATTTTTTTCCTCCTTGCGCTTACTAATCCAGACCGACCTTACTACCCCTCTTTATATATAAGCTCTTTGATGACATCAAGCGTAGAGCATCAGTGTACCGATGCTATTTTAACGTTTGCAGGTGCGTTCTCATAATAATATTACATTTGTTATTGTGTTTGTTTTATTTTTTTCTCGTGTTTGTATGTGGGTGAGTGTTGTGTGTGTGCGCGCGCGTGTGTGTGTAGATGTGTGAGTGGCTGCGTGTGTGTGGGTTTTTTTGTATTTGTGTGTGTGTTTTGTGTCCAAGACGGGTGAATAAGACAGCAAGGGTGACTCAAAATGACTATGTTTAGAATGAAATACCAAACCAATGTGTCATTGTGGCCGGGAGGAATGACCCTTTGGGCCAAAAAGAGCCGGAGCAATTTGCAGCCTAGTGACGGGACAATGTACACTTATTTCACGCAGTTTTTTTTATTTACAAGACGGATGAAGACGATTGTTTCACACTGATCAGCAATAGTTGCCGAGATTGCGCCAACTGATCAATGAGAATCGAGCAAACTATTATCAACTCAGTTCTAGGATTACAATGAACGCTGATCTTGTCGTTTCTAGAGAGTACCACCTATAGTTACGTCCCTGATATTTTCAAGTTTCCATCTTATGAACGCTGAAGACTTTACGATAGCTCGCTAGTCCTTGTTGGTTTGAGTGCAAGTACAAAATCACCTATCAAACGAATGTTTGGTTTGCTTACTATTTTGATGTCATATAAGCGCCTAGAGCTGTGTACTCACGGGAGTGGGCGCTGTAGAAATTATCTACATTATTATTATTATTATCGCTATTATAAGTGATGTGGAACTTAGACCCAGCCTGTTAGGGCCGATACGGGTTGAGAGAAACAAATTATGCAAGCAGAAAAACACAGTTGCTCGTCCGTTCAAGTGATCAAACTCGAGTCTTCTGCATGACAGGCGAAGACCCTATAACACAGAGGCCGCTTAAACGATTTATTTGGATTTTAGTTTGTAACACTAAAACAGCTGAGGCTGGCACCTCTATAAATAACCCCCCCCCCCTTACTACTACTACTACTATAAAGTCCTTAGAAAGGTTGGCTACCTAGACCTATTAGGACCAACACGGGCTGAGAGGGACACAACATCCCAGAAAAGAACCAAACGGAGACTCTGGGCAAAGGCGTGCGTCGAGCTCTCGTCCGCTTCATCCAACTGTTCAGATTCTAAAAATTGCACCACAGACGCTGTGGTGTAATGGTTAGGCTCTTCGCCTTGCATGCAGGAAGACCCGAGATCGATCTCCGATTGCGGACGAATTGGGTTCTTTTTTCTGCTGGGAATGCTCTCCGTCCGGGATGGCCCTGACAGGCAGGTACGAAGTAGCCCGTCTCTTAAATTACCTTAAAGTGTTGTAGGTGACGTAAAACTGGTAACCAAACCAAACCAAGGCCCTAATGTTAATCATTAGTCTGTCATCAACAAAAGTAGCAGCGATTATTTAGCAAAAAGGAGAGCAATAAAACAAAACCCAGCAGAAAAAGTTGCATTACAGGCGAAGAGCCTAAACATTACACCACAGCGCCGGTCATGTTCGTTCTTTAAGAAATCCTTAGGATCATACAACTGAGAGAAGCAGAGACCGTTCGGTCTTGTCGTGGATGAAAGTGGGTCAAACTCTTGTTCTTTCTTTAGCTTTTTTCGTTATACATGATCAAAACACGTTTGCAAGGAGTGTCGGTGCCAGTGAATTCATATACACGTAGATTGATGAATAGCTATGAAATAGATAGATAGATAGTTACATAGACAGATAGATAGATAGATAGATAGATAGATAGATAGATTAATAGATAGATAGATAGATAGATAGATAGATAGATAGATAGATAGATAGATAGATACATTGAAAGATAGATGGATAGATAGAGAGAGAGAGAGAGAGAGAGAGAGAGAGAGAGAGAGAGAGAGAAAGGGATTGATTGATTTATTAAATTAGAAATTTAGGAGGTATTTGGAAAGAGAGTAACTGCTATTATAAAGCATATGAAGTTAAAGAGCGAGAGAGAGAGAGAGAATGAGAAAGAAAGAGAAAGAGAGAGAGAGAGAGTAAGAGAGAGAGAGAGAGAGAGAGAGAGAGGGGGGGGGATAAGGACACGGTTTGGTTTGGGTTTGATTTTATGAGACGGGCTTCTTCGACCGTACCTATTATGGTCAACCCGGGCTAAAGGGGACAGGGTCCAAGCAGAAAAACGGAGATGTATATTATTTGATCAAAGTGGCCCAGTGGTGGGTCTCGAACTCTCAAACTCTGCGACTAGCCCACCTATTACAGCACAGACGGCAATTTGAGTAGGAGGGGGGGGGGGGGGTGATGTGAAAGGAAGCTTGGTGAGTTTAGTTACCAGTTTTACGTCCCTTGCAACACTGTAAGGTCATTTAAGAGACCGGCTACTTCGACACTGCCTGTCAGGGCCAACCCGGACTGACAGGGGAAAAATCCCAGCATAAAAAAATCTAGATCGTCCGCGACCGGGGATCGATCTACTGTCTTCCCGCATGATAGACGAAGAGCCTAACCATTACACCACAGCGCCGGTCGTGAAAGGAAGACAAAGGTGTAGAGGGAGATAGACTCAGATATATACCTTAATTGCTAGATGGTCGAGTGATAGGTACCAGTGGCTAAAACGATAAATAAAAAACTTAATTATGGATAGATGGATGAATAGATAGATGGATGAATAGATAAATAAATCGACATATAGATGTGGATATGAAATCGAGATGAATAGATAGATAAATAGATAGATAGATAGATAGATAGATAGATAGATAGATAGATAGATAGATAGATAAATGAAAAGAGAGATAGATAGATAGATAGAGAGAGAGAGAGAGAGAGATAGCAAGTTGATTACATTTAGCTTGAAAGGAAAGTTATAATTGCTTGGAATAACGAGAATCCTGGAAAACATTGAGATTAACCACTCCTTCCAATACTATACATTGTATACGCCTGACGAGAGTGGATATAAATAAAAGTTATGCTGCTGATTTCACAACTACACTTACTTGCTGCTCCCGCCAGAAACACTGTTATCTGCACCAATCACTCGTCTTAGTCCAAACGTGACTCAGATGAGTGCATAGCATGTAGATCCTCCTCTACAAGATAAAGAATTCACGTCGAAAATCTGTAAAGATCTATTGTGCCAGTCGCTGCATCTTGCAGTAGTCCGAAACTTTCATTTCTGGAAGGACGCCGGTTGTCTTGAGCATTGGAGTTAACTGTATCTGTCTTATATCGGCTGCTAGCTATCCTGTCCTACAATGAAATCACAGACGAACAAGTTCTCGATGAAGACTAACTATTGTTGCTTCTGCGAAGTTTCTTGTGGCGGACGATGTCTGAATTCAGAGCTAATGGAGATCCTCAACTGTCACCGGCCCTCTTATACCCTCGGCAGTGGTCACTGCGGTCTTGTACCGGACAGTGGCGTGAGGGTGAGGGGATGAAAGACGCACACAAAAAAAGTTAAACATCATGGCGGACGGCCGGGAAAGAAGGAGGGCACTTTGGGAAAGCAAAAAACGAGACAAGAGAACCTAAACAGAACGAAACAAAATGTAGGAGCTGAGGGCGGTATTCCTAGTTCGGCTCTCCTCTCTCCCGGCCTTTGTTGATCAAGTCCATTTGCTTTGTGGATGGTGTGACATAGTTCACATATCCAGCTGCCTTCTCGGAAATCTCCATCCTTTGTTTCTTGGTTATGTTTTCTCTTTTTATGTTTGAATTTCGGGTTGGGCCGAGTAGTTGTTTCGTCCGATGAACTTGGAATCTTACGTTTTTATCTCAATTTTTCTCCCTCCTAACACATTTTTATAATTATAATGAAAAAGATATTCTTCAATAAATTATTAAGCATAGCATAACTCTTTGTTATATTCTTATTCTCGCGTTTGAATTGCCTTCTCTCTTTTACATCATTCACAGTAGACCGAGGTAATTGAAAACAACGAGCCTATGGTCTCAAGGTAACATTGGAATGGAGTTTTCGTCATGGAACATCTGTGGAAAAATCTTCATTCACGATTGGAATCGAACAGGAGACCTTCGCGTTCCGAGTCTGAACCAAGGACAAATGCTCATTTTGTTTCAAAAGACTGGGTTGAATTCTCATAGTAAAGGCTGATTAAATTTATGACCCCAGGTTTTGATGTGGAAAAGCAATAGAAAACTCAATCTACGTCACAAATATTGCACTCACAAGAAAGTTTTATTTCCTGTCTTACAAGTGGCAACCATCGGCACCACGGGCAATATCAGAGCGATTTAGAGACTTATTCCCAGACACGTTTACACAGAAGGGATGAAATCTCTCGATTTATGTCAAAGCTTGAAATTTCTTATTGGTTTATCTCGTCAAAATCTTAGATGATAATGTTTCCTCATTCTGTTCTAATCACCACGTATAGTGATTAGAAATAGGCTACTTTTTTATTATAGCCCTTGGATAGGAATTTCATAATCTTGCAAAAAGACATGAATGAAAAGACTGAGAATGAAAATTCTCCACAGAAAAAGAAACCCGCATATCGTTTCGGATCTTCCGCATGATAGGCGAAGAGCCTAACCATTACACCACAGCGCCAGTCTTATTACCTGGACACAGCAGATTGCTCTAATGAAATTCATTCTAACAATGCGTCTTAATAGTAGGACACCCCGAAAGACACCCTTACAATTTGTTTTGCGTTTTATTTTACAACCCTTGCCACACTTCCTTACCAATTCAGGGACGGGATTGACTAAAGGAGAAAATAACTGCCCATATCGGGGCAAAAACAGGTAAAAGGCTAAAAACGGTCCCGACAATTAACCCAGGCCAAAAAGGCGTGGGGGGGAAAACCAGTAATCACTAAAGGAGAAAAACCTTCTGTTAAAAGGAACTCATTCGTATCATGTTGTATTAAATGCAGAGCAAAGAGCTTATATATAAAGAGGGGTAAGCTCGGTCTGGATTAGTAAACTGAAAGAGAAAAAAAAAGTGTTCACGCAAAAGAGTAGCACAAAAGCTACTCAAGTGCGTAGTCAAGTGCGCTACTACGTCGTAAGAGAGTAAAAAACTAGCATTATGACGTTGTTGATATGAATCAACATTTATCGGTAATTTATAGGTTTTAAGATAATAATACTCATAGGGTATATGAACCGGCGCTGTGGTGTAATGGTTAAGGTCTTCGCCTTGCATGCGGACGATCTGGGTTTTTTTTTGCTGGGACTTTTCCCCTCTCAGTCCGGGTTGGCCCTGACAGGCAGGGTCGAAGTAGCCCGTCTCTTAAATGACCTT
>JAUKPP010261732.1:0-11818 GCA_032273245.1 Phyllaplysia taylori
ATGGGATGTTTCACATCAAGTCGATTCATTATAATGCACTATGAAATGGGATGTTTCACATCAAGTCGATTCATTATAATGCACTATGAAATGGGATGTTTCACATCAAGTCGATTCATTATGATGCACTATGAAGTGAAATGTTTCACATCCAGTTTTGCCTCTCGTTGATTATGACTCACAGTAGTGTGGGAGGCAGCCACAGATTGAAATGAGCACTTGAAGAATTAGAATGTCGTTCTCACACAAAAATCCCCGACGACAAGTGACTCTTGTGAAGGAGAAGGTAATAAACGTGACCATCAGTCGATAACGATGGTCTCTGACTGTAGATGTTTTGCCCGTTTGGATGGCAGGTCGGGATAGTTTCTCTCTACAATGACACAATCCTCTCCCTCCTTGTCCCCTGCACTGTTACTGCTCTCGTCCTCGTCAATCTCAGCCTCTTCCAACTTTCTCTTAAGTCCCCGAGTTAACCGCACGACTGGCGGAGTTTGTGCACCTTTCGAGTTATTGTTCTTGCTGCGTCTTTTGGAAACTTGGTGCTCTTTCCCTTTCGTTCTCTTCACCCGACTGTCTTCTTCAACAACTTCAGCGTCTTCCTCCAAGACGTTATTGCCTTCATCCACTTCCTCTTCCACCACAATGTCTTGAGATGGAATGTGGATCACGGAGCATGGCGCCGGGGAAACCTGGCTCGAGTCTATACACAATGGAGACGTCCGCAGCGGGTGAACATTAGTAGCACCGAAACTACTGACACCACTAGCACAGCTGCTCAAAGACGTCGATGAGGAAACTTCCAGTGAGGAGGTTTGAGGTAATACCACAGATTTGTCATAAGGAGAAAACTTTGTTGAAGAGGAAGAAGAGGAGAGGGAGGAGGAAACAACAGCAGCTGCGGCGGCGGCGGTGCCGGAGTTGAAGGAGATTGGGGACGGGTTGTTGCTGCTGCTGCTGTTGTTGTTGTTATTGATGGAAGGCACGAAGCCCGTGCTGCAGACAGAGCTCTGGGATATACTGGAGGCCGACGAGTTTCTGGACAATGCCCGCACGGGGCTCGACTGCGCCTGTACTGACGCCTGGCTGTTCTGACTGGCCCCGCAAGATGAGGTCGTGGAGCTCGAGTTGTTGCTGTCTGTGCTACTGCTGCGGTTGTCTACCGAGTTTTTCTTCTGTTTTCTCCGCCGAGCGAGCGGTGCTGTGGCTACTTCCTGCAGCCGAAAGCCGTTGCGTGTTGCGGCGTGAAAGGCATCCATGGTAGTGTTGATCTGGTCATGTACCGCGCTGCTGTGTGCGTTGAGCACGCCTGGCGTCTTGAGGGGTGTGTGCGACACGGGGGAGTTGGCATTCTTCCTCAGCCACTTGTGCTTGACTAGTTCCTGCATGCGCAGTCGCTTCTTGGGCTCCACGGTCAGCAGACCTAGAGAAACATACAACACAACAATAAATTGTTTGTTTGTTGAAGTTTTACGTCGCTTCTGATACTGGTAGGTCACATAATGTCAGGAAGTAGAGAGAGACAATGGGATCTCTTAAGACAGAAATAGAGGGAGTAGACTACATCTGAGTTTCCATTCAAAAGCACATCAATATTGAAGTTTTTAAAAGAAAACAAAAGGTAATTTTGAAAGCCAGCAGATGAAAATTAATTTTTTAGCAAATTTCTTCTCTCACTGACGGTGTACTGGACCTTCCTAAATCTCAAATATCTAGATGTTAATCTTGATAGGAAAGGTGGTTGGCTCTAATAGGCAGGGTCGAAGTAGCTCAACTCTTCAATGGTTTTAAAGTGTTGCAAGGGGCATAAAGCTACGAACCAAAACCAAACAGACAAGCGGAAAGATTAAACTCCCACCTTGGATGAGTTGCTTAGCAGCCAGGGAGACCTCGGTCCACTCGATTCCGCTCAGGTCAAACTCTCCCTCCTGTATCCGCTGCATGATGCTCAAGGCAGAGTCCGGGTCGTTGGACACTTGGAATGGGACTCGTCCCGACAGCATGGAGTACTGGAGAGGAGAAGATGGTGATGGTCATGATGGTGTGTATAGGTGGTGGGACAGAGAATGATGAAAACATGTTAATTGGGGGTGGGGCAGGGAGGGAGGAGGAAGAAGAGAAGAAAATAATATTAAATTACCTTATTGAAATCTTAGATAATATTAAAGGGACATCCATTTTTGCATAGTAAAGCTACGCCACAACCCACACCACCCCCCTTCCACCACCACTCTAAATGTGAGGGGATTGAATTACCCTGGTATTAGCATACCCCAGTCTTTTTCTACAGCTTTTCTGGCTTAAATCCCCCTCCTTTTGGAAAAGAATCATAAATAAAAGATTGTTGTTGTTGCTGTCAATCAAGGACTTATATGGGTTAGGGTTATGCACCCTTCAAGCAGTCTTTATGACTTACAGAGCCATGGCAGTCTAGCTCTGTACCCCAGGAGTGGAGAGCCTTAAAATTGGCCCCTCAATACTGCAAGAGTGCAATGCAGTGTTAGAATCTCTCTGGACTGGAGAAATAGAGAGATACAGAAGAAAACAAGGAAATCTCAAACAGATATGTCTCTATCTGCCTCCTCACCAGGATCACGCCGAGACTCCACAAGTCACAGGCCTCGTCGTATCCGACCTTGCGGTTTGTCATCTGTCTGAGGACCTCGGGGGCGCTGTAGGGCAGGGTGAAGCACGGGGTCATCATTGTCTCATTCTTCGGGTTCATCGAGGCAAAGCCAAAGTCGACAATCTTCAGCTCGGCTTTTTCTGTGTCATCCTCAAACAGAATGTTCTGGAAGCACAAAATATAAAAAACATTCCTGAAGTGATCTTTTAGTCGGCCTTTTAACAACTACAGAGCAAAATGTTGTCACATGTACAGTACATCTTGTCATCTCATAGAGCTAGTCTTTATAGGTGGGGAGAATTGGGGATGATGATGATGTTGATGGTGATGATAACTATTTTGTACGTTTCTTGACTGTAAATTTATTCTCTACTTTAAAGTTCTTGAAAATCCCCTTCGTGTAAAAAAAAAAAAAAGAAGAAAAGTAATCAATTATGCCAATTGATGAAATCATAGAAGACAGAGTTTGGCTGATTATGGTGATTTTGTTGAGACAAATACAGAGTCTGCTCTAGAAGTTCATTCTTCAAATTCAACTTTGTACAAATCCATCTGGTTTCCACACAACCAATTCTTAAAGGCAATAAATGAAATGTGGAAAAAAGGTTTAAACAATTTGACATTTTCGTTTATTTAGAGACAAAAAGGGAGGAAAAACGTCCTCAAGCGACAAAAGCTGATAACAGAGGAACTAACACTAACATTGAAGACCACACAAAAGTCTCTACATCTCACAAATCCTTGCAGACGACTACAAAAAAGTCCCAGAAATGACTAGCGTGTGCTGTTTACCTCAGGCTTCAAGTCTCTGTGCACGACTCCCCGACTGTGCATCAACTCAACGGCCTTGACAAGTTTCCACATAATCTCGCTGGCCTCAATCTCCGTGAAGAACTTTTTCTTTTTCAGGCGACCAAGAAGTTCTCCCCCTTTCAACAGTTCCATCACTATGTAGGTGTGATGCTGGAGAAAAAGTTTCACAAAGTTAGATCAGGGATATAGTGGACAAGGAATGTTGGCTGTAGTAAATAGAACATCTTAACTTGGCACATCAGGTGGTTACAAAAAAAAAGAAAAAAAAAGAAAAAAAAAGAAAAAATATTATGACAAAAGCTATAAACAAAAAAAATGTGGTGGTTCAGTACTTTAACTCTTTCTATGCCATCTATGAATATATCAGCACACATCGCATCACTAATATTTCCAAGCTGAAGTCTTGACTGTAAAGACAGAGTTAAAGAGCAGAAAAAGTTAAAGATTGAAGTGAACATATTCTCAGTTTCCGTTTATTAGGCGATTTGCCCGACAGTCAAAGAAATGGTTCATACACTCCCATAAAATCATTACATTTTCCTTATTCGAGTTTTAACAAAACTAGAAGACAAATTCAGATTTAGACTTATAGCTTCCCTGCATAAACAATGATAGTGTCTTCACACAAATAGTTCCTCTTTTTTTCTCATGGCAATAAAATATTTTCTAAAGTAACGATTGGTGGTGTGTACGAAAAGTGAATCTTCGTAAAATCAACAGCAGGTACAAGTGTGTCCTTTACATGAAGCAAGTAGAAGAAAGTTCTGGCCCACCCCTAGGCAAGATGCCCCGAAGCTCTATGGGAACCTCGAGAACCTGCAGTGAACAGCAGCATTCGCTATATGGACCGGATTGTCTACTTAGATGAACGAGAAGAAGAAGAAGAAGAAGAAGAAGAAGAAGAAGAAGAAGAAGAAGAAGAAGAGGAAGAAAAAGAAGAAGAAGAAGAAGAGCGTGCAGTCAACACTTACATCATCATACAAGACATCGATCAACTCCACGATGTTGGGATGACCTTGGCAATGATTCAGCAGCTGGACTTCTCTGTTACACCCGATGCGTCGCGCCACGATCTTCACAGCATACATCTGGTTGGTCAGGATGTTACGGCACTTCCTGGTAAATACACAAAAAGCAAAGGACTGAGTGAGAAATAAATACTACATTGTAGGCCATTTAAAATACTACATTAGAATGTTGGCTGTTTCTCACAGAATCTTCCTGCAAAAAATAATAAATCTTTCAACCAAAAGGGTAAAGGAGTAATCTTTTCCATAAAATTGTTCATAATGCATGGAAAAGAGAGGAAATACTAATGGCATAAAGCAAAGAAGTAGATGTGTTTGAAAATAGGGAAAAACCAAAACACATTGTCCGAGTCATATGATGATTGTTTACCTCACTGAAAATCTTCGCCATGACAATTGCAAGCGTGCATGAAAACATCTCTCACATGTATAACAAAAAGTAAGCAGCGCAAAAGAAACAATAGTAAAGTACATTTGTATGTTCTCATTAGAGCAAATTTTAACTTACTCTACAAACAAAACTGAATTGTTTGTGTGCCCCACAGCCTACCAGCACGGAGACTTACCTGCATATAGAGTAAGTTCCGTCACCCAGCGGAGCCCCTCTCATGTCCAGCTCATACTTCTGGAAGAATGGAGAGTTCTGGAAAGATGGATTAGACCATTAGTCAACAATTCATCTTCTGATATTCATAAAACTTAAAACATTATCAGAACGATAATGATTGTTTATGAAATTTCCACATATTGAAGAAAATAACCATCTCCTATTTCAGTTGACAGATGTGGTAAAAAGCGAACTCTGTCTACAATCTAATGTAGTGAATTCATCAGAATAAATCAACACTACTATTACTATTTTTTATAAAGCTTTACCTTGAAGAAGTTGGCTGTGAAGATGGCCTTGTCATCCGGCTGGTTCTCCACTGTCTTGCGTAGGAGATCGGCACTGACGGAGTTCTCCGAGAAGATGATGGAAGGAGCCACGAAGGAATATCCCTGTGGAAGGAACACAGTACAATTAGATTGATATTTTACTTTCAAATCTTCTTTCACTACTAGTTTGTGTGCTTTATACATCCATGAAATATCATGACGTTATATAATAAAACTCAGATATAACGAGATCTCCGGAACCAGCCCAGTGTGATTATGTCCGAGTTTCCTTAGGTTTGGTTTGGTTTGGTTACCAATTTTATGTCCCCTGCAACACTGTACGGTCATTTAAGAGACGGGCTACTTCGACCTCGCCTGTCAGGGCCAACCTGGACTGAGATGGAAAAAAAACCAGCAGAAAAAAATCCAGATTGTCCGTGACCGGGGATCGAGCCGGGGTCTTCCGCATGATAGGCGAAGAGCCTAACCATTACATCACAGCGCCGGCCGAGTTTCCTTACATTGAGATGTTGTCACAAAGACAAAGACAGACAGGGATTTTCTTTTTCTCTTGTTACAACTGAGGTCATGTCACATCCGTGCTTGGTCTACCCGCGTTGAATGTATTTCATGTGACTTTTACTGTCTTCGTTTCACCTGTAGTCAGAGATTTTCATCTGTGGAGAATACATGACAATCGTCCCTCACCTTGAACAGTTTCTCTCCCATGTTTGGCACAACTGCTGGCGACTCCATGGCGGCCATCTTGGTGAACTCCTCTGAGAAGTTACTCAGGTCGAGCTCATGGCGGATCTTTGGCACAAACGGAGCTGGAATCTGTTTCTTTGCCAACTCATCCCAGTTGATGGGCTGTGGGGTGACAACACAGAACAGTTGAAAACATCAGAACTTTACCCTGGTTCTTCTAATACTATACCTAACACTATGGCAACTTCATGTAAAAAAGTAAAAAGACAAAAAGTCATAAAAAATATCCCCAAAACACCCCTGAGACTAATACAAGCCGAATTCAAACATGGAATTTCTTTTGTAAGATCCAAGCAATCCAACAAAAGATGAACATCTAGAAATGTCTTTAAGCTATGAGATTCGACCGAACCTCAGGATTCCGTTGTTAAAGTTCCAGGAGTTCTGGTGGAGACTTAGACACATACTGTGCACAACTGAGATAGGCATAATGTATCTTTTTATCTAAGAAGGGTCAATAGTATGTGTGTATCCTGAAGGGGATAAGATAAGATAAGGTAATCTTTATTTGTCCTTTTTACAGGAAATTTGGGGTAGCAATTTCTGTCTTAATACTTTCTCTCTCTTTCTCACAACATTTAGAATACTAAACACGGTCATCATAAAAGTTAATCTCCAACGCACCTTGAAGAATGGGTGCCTCTTCACGTCCTCAGCACTGCGAGAGCCGAGACGCTTTGAGGCATCTTTCGTGAGGAGACCTTGGATCAAGTTTTTGGCCTCGGGGGAGAATCTGTTGTTGTTGAATGGAGGTGTGCACTTCATGATGCGCCTGAAACAGACGGGAAAATATGATTAATTCCACTCGTGACACCACACTATTTACAAATGACAATCCCAAGAGAATTTTTAACAACAGTTCCTTCTTCCAAAACCGGCGCTGTGGTGTAATGGTTAGGCTCTTCGCCTGTCATGCCGAGGATCCGAGTTCGATCCCAAGCGCGGACGATGGTTTTTTTCTGCTGGGATTTTTTCCCTCTCAGCCCGAGTTGGCCCTGACAGGCTGGGTTGAAGTAGCCCGTCTTTTAAATGACCTTATCAAGTGCCGTATCAAGTTTTGAAATATTGATAATATGTGTAAAATCACTAGTATTATTTTCATGATTATTTCTATGCATTTTTGTTCATAGTCTAAAGACAAATATAATTAATTAAATCATCCAAAAAACATTTCTAAGCAATTAATTGGATCGTCACAAGAGCTAGAAATCAATAGCTTTATCTCTACAACATGAAAGATTATACCTGTGGACTCAGAATGACTCTTGTAAAACTTCCATTTCTCAAGCCTAACATTCCAATAATGTCCTAATACATAACCTCGTTATTTTCTTGACTTACTTTGAAATCTCGCTCTGTGAGTTTTTCTCTCCTTCCACGGTGAAGGGTGACGCTCCGGTCAAAAGTTCATAGGTCAACACACCCAGAGACCACCAGTCGACAGCCTAAGGAATTGGAAAAACAACAAATCAAGATGGATATATAATTAAGCAAGTTGAGACGAGATAAGATTAGACGAGATTCAGGAAGATAAGTTTGTTTGCTTGCTGGGGTTTACAGCATTATCGAGACTGTCATATTATTAAAGTGCTGGGAAGCAGATTAGGATAATCATGTGTGCGTGTATGTGTTTTTAAGCATTTGTGTGTGTGAGTAAGCGTATGAGTATGTGTGCTGTGTGCATGAGGCTTAGTACATATGTGGGAATGTGTTGTGTCAGAGTACATATGTGTGTTTGAGAGTTTGTGTGTGCGTAAGTAAACATCAGTATGTGTGTTGCGTTCATGTGCCTTACTACTTTGTACATGCGTGTGTATGTGTTTGCGTCAGAGCACATATATGCGTGTGTGTAAAGAAGATCACTTACGAAGTCATGTCCAGCCTGTCCTCCCTTGACCACCTCTGGAGCCATGTACTCAATCGTCCCACAGAACGAGTAGGTCCGGTGATCCTGCAGATGGGGAAAACAAGAAAAGACAACGTTAAGAGTTTTTGTTGTTATTGTTGTTGCCAATAATAAAACTAAAACTTTCACAAGATAAGAGAAAACAGAAAAATCATGTAGAAACCAGAAAAGAGGTGTTGAGAATGATTAACAGAAGAGCGAAAAGACATGGAATAGTGATGATATAGACCAGGATAGTATTAGTCTAAAGTATTTTGTTTGTGGTTCAGGGTGAGAAAGGCAATGATGATGATAACAGTAGAGTGGCAAACGACACCATTGCAGTTTTGGTCGAGAGAACTATAGAAAATGATATAAAAAAAAATATATATCTGATCAAAGCAATTCCTTGATGAAATGTTCACTGACTTTCTTCTCTTTTACAAGCTAAAAAAAACAAAATTGCAAGATGATAGTATGTATCTTAGTCACACATGCAGAAAGACAAAGCACCCTATCATTCCCGCACAGCCACCCATGACACGATCAGGCTTCTCAGGCCTGGCACATACACACGCCGAGTGACTGGCTGAGTGAGTTTAGGTTGGAGTATATATGCACCAAGTGACTACAAAGTGTTAAAACCTGAACACTCACTCTGTCAGACGGCAGGAATTCCTTGCTGAGGCCGAAGTCTGTAAGAACAATGTGGCCGTCAGAATCCAGCAGGATGTTCTCAAGTTTGATGTCTCGGTAGATTATGCCAAGCTGAGGAAAGAGAAAAAAACAACAAAAAATTATTGCATTATTAATCTGGCTTGGAGTACACTGACAAAGACAACTTCATTGACTTCAAATCTAACAAACAAAAAGGAAAAAATAAATAACGTTAATCATCCATCTTACAGTACAATAACAGGTGAGTAGGCCTACCTGCGAAAATTATTTTTCATCTCCCCCTTGCCTTATTTTTTCCTCTTTTCAATTAAACCTGATTTTAAATAAGATATTTTATAGTCTCAGTATGGGGTTGCAATTAACACCACACTAGATTTATCTATTGACTATATTTTTGTTTGCAAATACAACTCAGTTCATTTAAAGTTGTTTTCACAAAATCCCAGTGGCATCCTTGATTACAGCAGAAAAAATGACAGAACAGTTTCCCCCTCAAGAATGAGCTGATGGGTGCGACACTTACCTTGTGTAAAGTCTCCAGGGCCAGAGTTATTTCCCCGATGTAAATTCTCACCGACTTCTCATCAAAGTGATCTCTCTGGTACAGGTGGGTGAACATTTCTCCGCCGTTCACAAAATCTGAAGAAATAAAGCAAATATTCATTTACAATCTCACAAATAATGATAAGCTCCTGCATATAAAAGCACCACGACTCTATAAGAAAAAACAACAACAAGAGAATAATGCCCTACAGTGTAGGCTAAAAAGGCATTAAAAAAACTTGACACCTCTATAAACAAATTCCTACAAAGTATTATGTGTATTTATAGGTGGCTTTTTCCTTTTTATCCAGTTTGTTTTGCTTCATCAATCCAACTGACAAGTTACACAATAGAGCCTAAATAGATAGCCAGTTTCTTTCCACTTACTTTCCTTATTCCTTATCTTCCTTTTCTCTCTATCTCTCTCCTCTTCTCTTTTCTTTTCTTCCCAGCTCTCTTCCCATTCTCTTTCCTCTCTCCCCCCATTTTGACCTCCTGCTCCTCTTTCTCTGTCTGTCTGTCTCTCTCTCTCTCTCTCTCTCTCTCTCTCTCTCTATATATATATATATATATATATATATATATGTCTGTCTCTCTCTCTCTCTGTCTTTGCCTTTGCTCCCCGGAGACACCGTATAGTGTAGATGACTTACCCAAGATGAGGTTGAGTTTGGAGTCAGTCTGGAAGGCGTAGTGCAGTGTGACCAGGAACGGGGATTGTCTGGGGGGAAACAGGGAAATGAGACATGATGATGATGGTGACGATGATGATGATGATGGTGATGGTGATGATGATGATGATGACGATGGTGACGTTGGTGATGATGGTGATGACGCCAATGACTTGTTTTGTTGAGGATATACGGCACTATCGACACTACAAGGTCATTCTGTAGCCAGGACGCGGACTAGAGTACATGTAATAGCAACACAGAGAAGGAAAAGAAGCTGATCTCACAACCGTAATGATATTAATCATGATGATGATGACGATGTTGATTTTAATGATGACAATGATGACGATGTTGATTTTAATGATGACAATGATAATGACGATGTTGATTTTAATGATGACAATGATGATGACGATGTTGATTTTAATGATGACAATGATGATAATGACGATGTTGATTTTAATGATGACAATGATGATGACGATGTTGATTTTAATGATGACAATGATGATGACGATGTTGATTTTAATGATGACAATGATGATGACGATGTTGATTTTAATGATGACAATGATGACGATGTTGATTTTAATGATGACAATGATGATGACGATGATAACAACGGTGATGACGGTCCTAATGATAATGGTGATAACAATGAATAATATTATTCTCTTCACCGTTGCACCAACACACAACCATTATTTGAAAACTCAGAACTTTTGACTCTTTTCTTTTCCGGCCCTTCCAGCTCTCCATGCACAAAGGTGTGCGCAGTGATCGACGTACTGGTTAAGAAAGCTTCACTATTGAGGCTGATTAAGCACTTTTCAGGGAATATAATTATATTCATAAACTCCATACACATAGTAACAAGAGGCCGACAGTTGAGCGTCTATACGTATCTTCTTTGTGACGTCACAAGACAAATTACCTTCGATTTGTCATTCACCATTCAAGTTGAGAACATTGGCAATGAGGTCGTTTTGCTGTATTTTTTTCTTTTGATTATATTCAGAGAAATCTTTACAATGATGCATGGATTCACCAAAAAAATATTATCCTGATAAGACGAATCAAACACATCATTGTGCAAAGTTTGGGACAGATCAACCAGAAGTTCCGGAGAAAATCAAATAAAACTGTCACAACGGATATTTTCGCCGGATAATGAGTCACTCTGTCGTCATCTCCGACTCCCGGATGGATGTAGTGTCTATATCAGCCCGGGTTGGCCCTCACAGACAGGATCATATCCCCCCCCCCCCCCACACACACACACTGTTTTTGGGCTTAGGTACAGGCAGGGTCGAAGCAGCCTGCTTCCTATAATATGACCTAACAGTGTTGCAAGAGGTGTAAACCAAAACCAACACACAAAACTAACGTTATCACCCTATATCACAACGTTTTTTATTAAAATAGTAGGAGCGTGCGAGAGCGTGTGGGAAGGGGTGTATGTGTGTGTGTGGGGGGGGGGGGGGGGGGTAGAAAAACGACGAGAAAACCTGATTGATATCAAGAGGGCAAAATCGATACAAGCGCTAATCTTGAGGCAAGTGACCGTGAGCAGATTATGTGTGGACAGTAAGTACGGCCTGTGATACGCTACTGTATATATATGCACCTTGTGATCCGGTAACTCATACAATGTGCCTGCCTTCCGTTTATCCCTTCCTACTCTCCACCCCCCTTGATCGATCTCTCTCTCTCTCTCTCTCTCTCTCTCTCTCTGCCTAACCCATGCCATTTAAAACTGTTATTCTCACACAGGTATTAATGACTGAAAACACCCTTTTCATGATGGTAATTAATTTTACATATATTAATGCAGTTTGGAGAAGAAAGAAAAAAAAGATAAAACGTTTTCTTACAACAGAATATAACATGTTATTATGGTATTCTTAATTTGATGTGGAAGGGGGGC
>JAUKPP010261743.1:0-11817 GCA_032273245.1 Phyllaplysia taylori
GCAAAGAGTTTATCCAGTGATAAGCAAAGAGTTTATCCAGTGATAAGCAAAGAGTTTATCCAGTGATAAGCAAAGAGTTTATCCAGTGATAAGCAAAGAGTTTATCCAGTGATAAGCAAAGAGTTTATCCATTACACCATGAAGGAGCTCAATACCAAGAGCCAGTCTCGCACTTACCAACCACTCATTCATTTCATGCTTATTGCATGGCATTTATTCTCTATAAAATTTGACGACATGTATTTTAGTCCTATGCAACGTTAAGTAAAGCAGACGTAAAGCAGACTCCACTGTACTACCTTACAATTTACATATGACGACATACCTACTCAATTGTTGGGTAAGGCTTGTTGAAGCACAGACCAGAGCACCATAGCTGTAAGTTTTCACATGTACTGTGGAAAATGAAATTCAAAAAGTTTGAAAGATGCAGTTTTGTATAAAGGCGATTTTGGCAAAAAAACAGAACTGATTTTTAATGTTGTGTTCTTTTGACTTTGACATTAAATTAATAAAGTTGCTCAAAAGGAGTGCTTACAATAAATACACAAAGATGAGTTCACTAGCCCACAATAAATACACAAAGATAAGTTCACTAGCCCACAATAAATACACAAAGATAAGTTCACTAGCCCACAATAAATACACAAAGATAAGTTTTTAACCCATGAAAAAAGCTACAAAGCCACGTTATCCCATAAAATCTTATTAAAGAATGTGATTGCTCATGGATTATAATGAATCCAAGGTAGGCCTATCTAATTTGTGCAAGGCTTGATGAAAATTTTACGACTGAACAAAAGGGTGTATATTGTTTTTACCTTTACCTTTACTGAACTGCCATTACAACAGTTATCTAGGTAGGCCTACATGATAAATTACAGCTGCAGATTGGAACAACAAAACTACAGTGGAACTTCCCAATAACGACATTGCTCGGGACCGTAAAATTATGTCGTTATTCAGAAATGTTGTTACTAATAATACAAGAAGTTTCCAAGATGACGCGGACATTCGGGTGTGGTAAATCCGTCAATGAAACAATGTGTTCTGCTGGTTGTCACCCGCGAGTCACTGATACATTAAAATGTGTTTTCCGGGTGCTTATTTCATTATTGTTATGAATATGATTGTAAATGTCTTGGTATAATGCCATTTCCCTCTGTAGTTTATCCGGGCTTGGGACCGACTTGAGTGCAGTTGAATTACCAACGCAAAGGAGTAAACGTCAACAGTTGCAACCTCGTTGTCGTTATGCAGAGGTTTTACTAGAATGTATGTCGCTATTTAGACGCTTTTATTACTAGTGTTAAATAGCAAAAAAATCGGGACCAGAGGCCGATGTCCTTATCCAGAGAATGTCGCTATTCAGAGAGGTCATTATTGGGACGTTCAACTGTACATCAAGAGAATGGGGTGGGTTTTGATACAAACAGAAAAGAAGTCAACGTTTATCATTCAGTAACTGGCACCGTGGCTTTGAGTTCCATGAAAAAAGAACCAACATCATCACTGTCTGAGCAGTGTCAAATACCATTTGGCCAGAAATAAGAGTTAACTCACTGACTACCTTTCTTGCCAGTGTGGCACAAATTTTCTACCGACGCCTAGCTTCCGTTCGTGCCACCTTGGCACGAACGTATTTGGAATTTTTTCCCCGCTAGCTAAAGGGTAGCCACTGTGGTACGAACGGCTCGCGGTATTAAATCATGAGTCATTTCCCTTTAATTTGAGACCGTTTCTAGCTCTCTAGTGTGAGGTATTTTTTTAGTGAATTGTTTCCTAAAGTCACTCTTCAGTCAGCTAATTGGCTTCATGTAAATTTAGGCCATTTGTGAAAATTAAAAAAAACAACGAAAGAAGATAACACAAATCTGTTTTGTTTTACTTACAGTTTATTATGTTTTTTCTTAACAGTGAAAATTTGAAACTTCTATCTTTAATAGGTTGGTCTCAATGATTTTTTAAAAATACCCCCGAAATGGTGGATTCAGGGGCCGGGCGCCCCCAAAAATGGCGGTAGTCAGTGAGTTAATCAAATGAATACATTGCACATTTACGTCTTCTTTGATTATTTCCTTATAAAAAGCAGTCAAAACATCTTGACTGTGGCGGTGTTAAATCGAATAAAAAAATGAATAAATAAATGAAATACGAAAAACAAAAGAAAAAGCTCCCAACAAACAACAAACCATTTCATAAATAGCCTGGCGAATTTCAGGCATTATGTAAAATGCATAGGCAATTTATAAAATAAAGATCATTTCATACTTTGTCCGGAACTGTCAGGCATCATAATGCCTGATTTCATGAATTACTATTAACATCATCTATTAAATGAACTTTAAATAATGTTAGACAAAGTAAGTATTGGTCTTTCTTTTTATCTGTGTTACAACCGCAGAGAAAAGTGTCCTCACTAAAGAATAATTCTTCTTTGAACTTTGTCTTTTATCTTCCCTTATCGAAAGTAATTTTTCTGTGTACCTTCGTTCTTAATTTTTACTTCAGATTGAATTTTTTGGAAGCGAATTGCACAAAGTCTGAGCTTAAGAGCATTAAGAAGCAGTAAAGCATCCCCAACTTGCTGCATATATATCATACAAGGCCAAAACCTGAACTAAATACGAAGGCTACCTAGAGTTACATCCCTTCTCTGAGACTGCCCACTACATAATACATGTAGTTTTAAATAATCTTCACCTATGTCGTCTCGTTACCCTATTGAAAACTCAAAGCTTTCCTGTAATGAAAACCTGAAAAGAATTGGATTTGCGAATGATGACATCTGTTCACGATGTACATCAGGCGAAGTCGACGACAAAATTCATTTACTTTTTCGATGTACTGCTTTACAAACGAAAAGAAATTTATATATTTTACCAGTCCCTCCGTAAGGAAGTTTACAGAACTGTAAATTTCAACAGACGAAATACTCCTTGGAAATGTAACATTGTTCCTTAAAAACTTTTTGAAATCCTTCTACAAAAATGATTAGATTTACTAACCTTCTGTACTTGCCTCTTTCCTGATGTATGCATTACATGTGTTTTATGGGCTGCGATTGTAGCAAAAGTAAGAACAATTATAATACTGATGATGACTTACTTTTGGTAAAGAGTAAGTTGCAGAATCATTATTTGTACAATATTATAATAATATTTTGCATATTTTTTACTTTAATATATTATTGTGTGTGTGTTAAATGCGTATACAAATGTTTAAGCATTACCGCTCAAATGTTCAATGTTCACATTGTTGTAATAGAAATATGGGCCAAAGGCCTTCATTCTGAATAAACGTCATTTCAATTTCAATTTCCTTTGTACCTGCAGGACCTATGCTCTGTCCGCCGAATTCTACTGGCAGAGCACACAGCTTACTCCGTGTCTGCTGCCTCTTTGTACCAGAGGGCCCTCACTACTCATGCCACTTTGTCAACAGGATTTGAGAGGTAGGAAGACGGCTGAGCTTATTGAAACAGATTGAATGCATCGGGCTTAGTATGATAGTTTCACACACAGTCGTAGAATCTTGGTACTGTGGAACTCGGATATAACGAGTACGGATAATGAAACCTGGGTTATAACGAGAGAATTTAAAATCCCTGGTTTTTCCCTTCTTTGTCTTTGTTAAAACATTTCGGATACAACGAGAGCCGTACCTCGGTTATAACGAATGTCACACTTGCTATTTTTACCATTGTAAGTAGCAAGATTTCAACAGGAGTTACAATATAGGGCTACTGTTCTGTAATGAATTCAGCATATTGTATTTAAACAGGGTGTCCAATTATTTCCTCATAAAAATATCCTGCAGTAGACAGAACAATAGAATCCTGTTGATTGTTGATGCCAGTGAATATGCTTTAAGAGACTCATTATCTGCATGAATCTAACAGACCTTCTTAGTTTTAAAAAACAAAGCATGAAGTATTTAGAAGTCCGTTTTTAACAGAAAGCATGATAATAAAATATTTCCTTCAAAATCAACCCAGCCTTGTGAAACATTGCTAAGAAAAACAAATTTTATTTCTAAAGCTTCCAATTTGAGAAAAGATTTTATTTTTAAAAATGTAGACCAACGATGTTTGTTCATTTGATCTGGAGCAAACTCTTCCGTCAGATTCAATTCCATTGCCGATAATAAGACTATGAGACCAAACAAATTTCATCCCTCCAGTACATTAATTGGAAAACATCACCTGCTTCAAAGTCAAAGTCTACATCTCTACATTTCTACCGACTGATTCAGTCTCTCTTAATCAATCGTTTTCCGCTTTTAGGATGAAGTGCTCAGCAGCTTAGATTATCACGAGGGCACAAATGTACTTTGTCGGCAAACTAGGAGAAAAGAAGAGAGAAAACGAGGATCCCTCTTTCTTTTTTTGAAATGACGTCACATAACAGTATCATCGATGGGTTTTTAAAAAAATGTTTTTCTGACACAGTTACTTGGCCTACTGCATGTACTGTAGCGTGTGTGCTTGTGGTAGTGTACCGTGTATGGACTTGACCCGCAAAGCGCGCTGTTGCTAATTGGCTTCTGTTCCCAGAGTAAACCCATTCGGATAATATTATGTGCCACCGTGGAATCATCTTTCGAGAGGCTCACACGACGGTGTTTAGTTCTATTAATGGGGTGGACCGAGCTCAATCCTGTGAACAGTTACGCCTTCCCATGCTTGTCATCCGCATTGGGAGAGATCATAGAATGTGGGGAGAGAGAGAGAGAGAAGGAGGAGGAGGAAGGAAGGAAAAAAAGAAACTGGACTTCAGATTCATATACCATACCAGCGCTGTGAAAGGGAAAATATGGACCTTCACTTTAGCGTTATAACAGCTTTGAATGGTGACCCCGTAGAGAAATAAAAGTCTCAGGGCAAAATCTCAAGCTTTTACCTGAATTTTTTTGTGGTCAGGGAGATAAGTTATTGATAGCTCCTCCTAGATCTAAAGCTAAGATTTCAATTAGGTTTGCATTCAGTTGCTGAAGCCAATCGCTGCATTGCCGCAACTATAGTCTGAAGAGAGACAAGTGACTAGATACGTAGAAACTGCACTACAGGCTTGGCTGTATTTTTTTTTTTGGGGGGGGGGGGGGGTTGCCCTGTGAGAGGCTTGCCTGTATAATACAGTTAACTTTTGAATAACATGTATTGTCATCGTCGCTGGATAGGCCAAGTCAATAGGCACATGCATGCACAAACCACGTGAGGGCGGGAGGGCTTTGCTTTGTGCTAAGACTAAGAGTACTGTCACTCAGTACACACGTGTTCCGCACATGGCATGCCGGTAATAAAGAATGTGTCAGCAAGTCATGGGCTCTTTCCCATGTGTGGAGTTCCAACAATCATACCACTAACGGCATCACTCTCACAGTGAGCTTAACTGGGTCATCTGTGATGAGTGGATGAATGCTATATTATAGCTTCATAATGTGGGTCTTTGTTTGTTCAGTGAAGTACTTGTTACATGTTTGTTGTCTAAGAATATCGTTCGAAAAATTTGGTCTGAACCTCATCACCTCGTTATAACCGAGGTACGGCTCTCGTTGTATCCGAGATGTTTTAACAAAGACAAAGAAGGGAAAAACCAGGGATTTTAAATTCTCTCGTTATAACCCAGGTCTCATTATCCATGCCCGTTACATCCGAGTTCCACAGTACCAAGATTCTATGACTGTGTGAAATCTGACATTCCAGCTTGGAAATATCGATGTTTAAAAATAATATGCGTCGACAATCACGGATATTGCTCTTCCCGATCTGGGTCTATTTGTGTTCAACATGTTCATTTCTACACTCTACAAATCACTTTAAATTCAGGTCAAAGTAATTTTGAATTAGTGAATATTAAAGATGAAATAATGCTGCTCATTGTGGACATATTTTTATTAGTCAATTTGAAGCTAAACGATGTAAACGGCGTTGTTCAAAATGCGAAAATTCACAGTTTTTTCGTTTGCGGCGGTACTTTCCAATCGGCACTGCATGGGGTTTGGACTACCTAATTTAAATAAAAATGCACTCTATTATACTACAGTTACCAGCAAAAAGCTCAACATTCAATACATTTAATTATTCAGCAGTGACCACCTCCACAACCCTGAAAACCTTTGTGGATTCACCCATTGAGAAAAACTGCCCAGCTGGCCAGTGGTATGAAATTTCTCCACTGCTCACCACTCTGATCTCCCCAACAGCAGAGGAAAGAGTTTCCCCGGATTGCCGTTACGAGCACACGCTATTCTTGGTTTCCTTTCTCACTTATTTAGACACGTTTGTATGAAAATGGATATTAAAGGCTTGTAACTTTTCCTGTGCATGTTGGAACACTTAGTATAGTATAGATTGTTCAATGAATGCGTAGATAATTTGTTTCATGGCTTTAATTTGACTGCTTCTGCTATTCACAGCCTTGATAATCTGTTGGATGGGGGCTTATACACAGGAGAAATAACAGAGCTGGCCGGAGACTGTGCTGCTGGGAAAACTATGGTACTGTCATTATGGTTTTTAATAATTCATTATATTATATTGTTTGACATACTCAGGTTTTTAAGCCACTACAGTTGTTTTATGGTTGTAGCACCTTATACAGTTACGAGCAAAAAAAACGCCACGCTGGTAATTCCCGTTTATCAACGTCTTTGTAAATCTACGGTCAACATGAAATACACCAAATTGTTCAGCAGTTCAATATCTTCACAATAACAAAAACTGCAATAGAATTCATCCATCGTGAAAGGCTCCACAAGCCGTTGAATAGACTACCCTAAAAACTGAAAGTCACAAAAGTTGTCCTTGTTATTGTGCCAGCAAATTACCGTGAATAGAAGGCTTTACACTTATTTGGTATGAATACTAATTCGGCTGTTGCATTTTTTTTATCTTATTATTTTTCTATCATACATTTTCGTTGCTTTTTGTTAGCAGATTTGCACATTGTGTTTAATCGGAGGTGGTGCATGTAGTAGTCACTAGATCCGACTGGTACAATCAAAACACAAGGCGTCTAATTTCTCAATCCTCATTGTTTCTAACCCACCCTATCAAAGTTAACAGAAAAGAAGAAAGTATAAGAGCAACAGACATAGACGCCGGATTGAGTGTTATAAAGGTAGCCAGGATTTTTTTTTATATTATTAAAAAAGCAATGCATAAATTGAAAAACAAATACAAAATACAAGTAGAAGGCTCTGTGAAACGGAGTAAAGCCTCAATGGGGGCTATGGAAGACAAACTTAAAATATAATTGTGTGATTATCGAAACTTAAGAACATAACGGTTTCAGGACATCAAGAGAGACAAAAGCAACCACGTGCCTGGGTAAGTAGACCATCAAGAGGCTCCTCAAAGTAAATGGACTGACCACTCACAAACGCGAGTGCAAGCCGCGGCTCACTAAGCATCAAAGAGAAGCAAGATTGCAAATTAAATGCCATGAACGATCATTCACCAACAATGGACAATCGCCCAGTGGTCACACGAGTCCTGTCTATGTACGAGGCAAACATCCCTGTTCGTGGCATACATGACAGATTCTACTGTTACCGTTTCCTGCACGAACGGAGCAACCATCAGTGAATGTTTGAATGGGGTATGAAATGTGTGGAATCATTGACAGAACAGAAGACGTCTATTACTCGTGTGTCTTGAGGGACGTTCGTCGAGAGGACATGTCATTCTAATGCGCCAATGTGGTGACTCTCATCGAAAGAGAACAAGGCAGATAAAATCCAGGTATGATTTTGTAACATGATAAGGCCGTGAGTGCATAGTGAAAAGAAGCGCCAACGCTCTCCTTTGTGGAAATTGTATGAAGTTGTTCATTTTTGTGACTTTCAGTTTTTAGGGTAATCCATTCAACGGCTTGTGGAGCCTCTCTTGACGGATGAATTCCGTTGCAGTTTTTGTCATTGCGAAGGTATTGAACTGCTGAACAATTTTATGTATTTTATGTTGACTGTTTGTTTACAGAGACGTTGATAAACAGAAATTCCCAGTGTGGCGTTTTTTTTGCTCGTGACTGTATAAACTTCAAAGAAAATGAAAAAGCCCTAAGCCACGGGAAAAGGAAAAAAGAAAATGGTTTTTGTCCGTCAGCTGTCATTCCTGTTTCCACTGTCATACCAAGTTAAGTGGACAATGAATGTTATATTTCAACCACTTTTGAAATTCAGCTCTGAACTCTTAACTGAGTCTGTTTTCTGCCTAAATGATGAACCCCTGGAACTTGTCA
This sequence comes from Phyllaplysia taylori, assembly GCA_032273245.1. Lineage (NCBI taxonomy): Eukaryota > Metazoa > Mollusca > Gastropoda > Aplysiida > Aplysiidae > Phyllaplysia > Phyllaplysia taylori. The sequence goes on from JAUKPP010261743.1 coordinate 8,244, forward strand.
ATTTAAAGCAGATAGTTGGTGGGCAGTCTGGTATGGTCTGCTCCCTCCTACTTCTTTCTAAGTGTTAATCTTGTCCTTATCTGCTTCCTTGCAATGAAATGACCTTATAATGCAGACAGTGCTGTAAAAGCTCAACAAAGAAAAAAATAGAAATAAACGGAAAAAATATAAAATGGCACAGTTTGTCAGACATAACTGGGTGGATAGCATTGCCTCCCCATGGCAATAGGATTAGGAATTGATTTTTCAGGATGTTGTTTTTATTGTTCCGACTTTTTCAGGAAAAGACAGAGATAGTTTGTATGATGTCACCTTTGAGGATGTAAGACTCATTTCTTAACTTACTAAAATAATTTTGCAAGCTTTGAGAAATGAATTGTTCTTCATTTTTCAGATTTGTCATACTGCCAGTGCTGCAGCCATCAGTACAAGAAGACAGTCAGCCATGTATATAGATACAGTCTCCTCTCTCAGTCCTCAGTGCATCATTGACTGTCTGCTGAAGAGGCATGCTCATTCCTGCCCTGTCAGTTTGTAATGTTTTAAACACTTATTCTCCACACTATAGCAAATAATGTTGCTAATCTATTCTTTTGTTATTTTTAAGTCTGATTAAGTGTAGGTTTTGAATCATTGTATTGAAAACTTGATAATCCATCAAGACCTTAACACACGCCCTGCTCACACACATACGCTTTCATCTTGTGACATTTTTTATTCTATTTCTATTACCAATGATTATACCATGGCTGTCCCACAGAAAACTGGAAAATGGCTCTATCTGGTAAACCATTTTGAATTTTTTTCATTCTGTAAAAGCACAGTTGTAGAGCAACCATTTCGTGGTTTTCTGACGAATCATGATGGGGACTACTCAAGGACTACGAATATGGCAGGTCAACAAAAATTACCACCCCTTTGGAAACATGGTCAAAGGTGGAGTTGAGATCTGTGATTAGATTTTTCACCACAAAAGGGCGCAAACAGCATAACATTTATGCAGAAAGTAAGGAAGTTTATGGAGAGAAATTTTTGGGAAAATCACAGGTATATGAGTGGTGTGGTCTCTCTAAAGCCGAGCATACTGATGTCAATGACAAACTTCATCCTTGACGATGCATTTCTGTCTGGACAGAGGGCAACGGATTTCGCATTAATGAACTCATTTGAACATGCAGACAACTCAAAATTTGCGAAAGATCGAGACTAGCCATTTCAAAGTCTCGTGTACAAAGAATAGTTTTTGATGAACTGCACTACAGAAAGGTTTCTGCTGGATGGGTTCTAAAGCAGCTGACTGATGAGCACAAAGCGCAGCGATCTGAGGTGTTTTAAACTTTGTTTGAAGCGTTGTCACCAAGATGTGGGTGGCAGAATGACTGCTGAGGGTAACTGGTGGATAGGATAAGGCAATTTTAGGAGACATCATAACAGGTGATGAGACCTGGATACACTATTCCTTTGTGGGCGAATGAAGGGCCATCTGGCTGGAAGGTGATTCACCAACAAAGACGACCTTGTGGAAGCTGTTAAGACATGATTTAAATCTCTTGACATCGACTTCTTTAGGGAGGGTCTCCTCTTTCTGACCAAACGGTGGAAAAAGTGTATTCATCATGGCGGCGATACGTTCAGAAATAAAACACTGGTCACTGTATGTTATGTGAAAGTTTCATCGAGCTTGATGCCAAGAACAAGATTTGTGGAAATGGCTGACTAAGAGCCACCGACAAAAAAATCAAAAAAAGAATCTGCAATGTTTTTGTCCTGCATATACAGAAGAATGGCCATGCATACCAAACATCGTTCCGGAATTGATACCTGTTTCAAAATGGCAGCACCCAATAATTTGCTACCGGAAGTCTGCATTACTTTGTGTTTATTTCCTATTCTTTCGATGATAAATATCAACAACTAACTCAAGCCTCAGAACTTCATTTAAAAGTCAAGTTAAAGCATAACCTTTGGCAGAAATGTACCCGCGGGTTTGTTAATGCGTTGATTTGCTAAGATATCTGTGCGCCGGGACAGCAGGCCTATATATAGGGCTTTACACGGCAGTGACTCTTCTTCTTCTTTCATTCACGGCTCTCTTCACAAATTAAAGATTAAAGAATCAAAACCATTTCAAGTTCTGTCTTGACTTGAGGAAGTTTAAAGATAAGACAGTTGCTCAACCGCACAAATAACGTGTGCTCTTTTCCTTCTGGACCTCTGACACCCCCCCCCCCCCCACACACACACACACACACATACACAGCTCTGCTCACTCAGCGACTTTTCTCAGTTAGGAAGATTTAGACATTCCAAAGGTCAAGTTTTCAGACTCTTGGGACTCACAAATCTAACAAGGACCAAAAATGCATGCTGCAGCAGGGTTTTGCATGGCCAATGATATGAACACTGTGGAATAAATTTTGTATGCTGGGCCTTTTATATTTATTGGTTAGTTGCAATTACCGGATTACAGATTTTTGTCTCAAATTACAGATTTTACCTTTAGGTGTTACAGATTTCTTATTTTGAAACTAGGCAGGTCTGATAATTTATTTTTGTTTGTAGAAAGTGTCCATAGAAGTCACTTCCCAAAGTTTCGTACATTTGGATGGAAAAACTTAGACCTAGGGCTCCCCAAGCAGGTTTTAAATGATTGGAAAGTTCACTTGCAGATTTGAGTGTCTCCACCGGCGCTGTGGTGTAATGGTTAGGTTCTTCGCCTGTCATGGGGAAAACCCCGGTTCAATCCCCGATCACGGACGATCTGGGTTTTTTCTGGTGGGATTTTTTCCCTCTCAGCCCAGGTTGCCCCTGACAGGCAGGGTCGAAGTAGCCTGTCTCTCTTTAATGACCTTACAGTGTTTCAGGGGACGTAAAACTGGTAACCGAACCAAACTACACGTAGTATTTTATTCTTTTACGAATAACAAGAGTAGGTATTTTTTTCAGTTGGTCTTGTCTGTTTAGCTACAGTATAATCCGCTTATATCGACATGCCTTGGGAAGTGGATTTGATGTCGATATATAAGAATGTTGATAAATAAAAATATAGAGCTTAAGAGGAAAAAACAAGGGGAGGTCAGCGGTAAAAAGACAACACTATTTTCTTTGGAAGTGTCTATTTAGGAGACAGAGCGCCTGAATAGTCTAAAGGGGAGGGGGGGGGGCTTGAGTCTATTCAGGAGACCAGTTTTGAGTCTGCTTTCTAATAATCTAATCTAATGGTTGTGAGTTCTAATCTCGTATGGATCATGATTTTTAAATATATTTTAAAATTTCCTTTTCTAAACAAATTTCTCTTTTTTCCCTCCTGCTGGGTAAAAAAATAGTAGCATTTAATAAAAAACATTGGCTTTCAGAGGAGAGGGGGTGCATCCATTGTATTTACCCCTGATCTTGGATACGTTAACACTTGCTTAAGGTGACCAAATTTTTGTGTTCCTTTGAATGTCACCTTAAGCAGACTCTACTGAGGGGGCTCTCGTGGTCTAGAGGTTAGTGGTGTCTGCCTCTCATGCTAATGGTCGTGGGTTCGATCCCCGGACGGTGCCGGCATGTTATCCCCAATAAATTTCTT
>JAUKPP010261754.1:0-11816 GCA_032273245.1 Phyllaplysia taylori
AGTGTATGATATAGGACGGCTCTCACGAACCCAGTATCAAACGAATTAAAGAAAATGTCCAAGCCAATAGGTTGAAGCTGAGTACCACTGTATAAATAAATCAAAACACGAGAACAACAAATCACTCTCATGTGAAAACATGCTTACATGTATATATAGGCTATATATATTGATTTCGTCCACATTCAGTAGCCTTTCATACTTCTGCTTCGACACATGATTTGTGTCTAGAATCCTTTTGAATACATGTACATGTATTTATCTTCTTGAAAAATGATCCCGTGTAAGGACAATTTTTATCATGACACAGGCTCACAGGCTAATGTGCTAGGGGTTTAATGAATGTAGTGGTAACTGCCATGTATTCTTTTATAACTTGTACTTGTATTGAATACATATGTTCATGTATTTTCTGTTTCAGTCACTTCGAGGCACAAGAAGCAAGAACCCTCCGTGTCAGCATCAATTCCTTCTTTGAGCATGTGAACTTGGTGTGCAAGACAATGCAGAGCTTTGGTCCTCCAAGATAGCAAGAACATTACCGCATACTTATGTAACAGTAATGTCCGCAAGTTAGAAATATGTGATTGACCATGCCTACCTTGTTTTGAAATTATCCATGAATCTACTGGATGGCCCAATGATAGGTTTACTTGAGTTATAAATTTATTTCTAGAGGCATCTTTATCAGCTTCTTTGGCTGTTCTCGCCAGTAGGTTTACTGTTGACACATAAAAGTATTTTACATTTCTTTTTATTTAATATTTTATTAACATTTTACATTGTTTTCCTAAAATCATATGGTTTACTGTTAACACATAAAAGTATTTTACATTTCTTTTATAACATTTTATATTTCTTTCTTAAAATCATAGAGCTAAATTTGTAATGGTTTCATTTTTTTAATAATCAAGATGTAAATTCTTACATGAGTACAAAAGATGTAGTTTTCTAAATGTAAACCTACTTTTGGGCCATCCTGTATGGTATGTAGGCTGTAAGCTTTGTGTGTCTGTCGACTGTCAGATTGCGCGAATGAAAGTAAATGGTAATAAAACCTTTTATCTTTATTTGAGTTGTACAGTTTGCATGTGCAGAGTATGAAAAATTGTTCAGTCTGAACACATGTCAAGTATCGGTATAAACATGCTCAGAAAATGCTCAAGAAAAATTTCGTACTCGTGTTTTCCTCAGTACACTTGTTTTAGTGTGGCTTAAGCTTTCAGTTCACTGACCGGCGCTGTGGTGTAATGGTTAGGCTCTTCGCATATAAGACGGAAGACCCGAGTTCGATCCCCAGTTGCGGACGATCTGTTATTTTTCTGCTGGGATTTTTTCCCTCTCAGTCCGGGCTGGCCCTGACAGGCAGGGTCGAAGTAGCCCGTCTCTTAAATGACCTTACAGTGTTGCAGGGGACGTAAAACTGGTAACCAACCCAAACCAATTTCAGTTCACTGTCATGACTTGCCATTCATAATGTTATTTGACTGAGGACATGACAATCTGTGAACAGAGAAATTCTGTTACTATTTTCTTCAAGCTTCAACATTCATTTTACCATGTCATTGTATAAGGAATAAAAAACTTTTGTTTCTCTGAATAGCTGTAAAGGAGCCTAGTCTAACTCATTTTTTGTTCATGACCATTGTCCGAGATTTTCCCATGTCATACATTTATTTCCACCTCATTCAAATTTATTTTAACAAATAAAGCTGGAAACATATTGGGTCACTAGTACTGGTATGCACAATATTTACTATGAGGAAGTAAGATGATCTTACGCACCACGTAAGGTACGTCCGACTTAAAAGTCCTTATTCATGCTGCACAAACCTTTTGCGTCCTCAACAAGGCTTAAGTCACTTTCTAAGTTCCGTTTTCGATTTTGGTTGACTTCTGCCTTACCGTACTACAAAGTTGCAGCTGTGTTAAATGTCAACAACAATGGCCCTAAGAAGTATGCTATTCGGTGCATAGTTGTTTCACGACAGAAAGAATCAGCGCTAAGTGTTCAAGGGCACTGAAAAATGTAGACTTCCTCAGTGTTTTTTTTTTTTTTTTTGTCCCTGCTTCCTCAGTGTTTTATCCTGTCGGTTACGAAAGAGGTTTGGTATAATGCTGGCTACCTGAGCCTGATGAGCTATGCTCCTGAATCGAATGGATCTGACCTAAATCTGCCTGTCGACTGTGATAAGACTTTGAGACCTTTGGTCCCGTGGAGCCGATCCGCCTTAATCCAACCCAATACTGAACCAAACATTTATTATAATTTGGATATGTTTCGATGGTATTTAGTGTCCTCCTTGCTCCGATGACGTTGATTCTTATCAGGAATTATTCTCTGATGCGAATGGGACACTGAGTGATCGACTGATGACACGATACTTTTTATTGCACTTAGCTGAGCTTTTTGGGTTCTGTTTTTAAGAGGAAGTGCCATCACGCTTTATTTATTGCGCTTCACTGTGTTTTAAAAAAAATCTTTTTAAGAACTTCTTTGACTAATCATAGGGGGCTTTCGGTTTCTTTTGGATAAATAGGCCACCATGTCCTCTGACTAGTTAGTCAGCTTACAAAAGGTCCGACTTTGGGCTTTGTACTTATAGCATAGACTGTCGGTAGACAAAACAGACTAGCTAGACAGCGACAAGGAGATAGTCAGGAATTAGCCTCCATCTCACTCTAGGTCGTAGGAATCCCTTTAATTCGATGTGTGTGTTTGTGTAAACGAAATTCAAAAGAATCTGATTTCGTCAGCTGCTCTGAAACGTGTATGTTTTTTATGATCTTATGATGTAGAGATGGGTTTTTTTTTTATTATATCCTTGATGTGGATATGATGTTGCAGAATTGTTATTGTGGAGCAAATGGCAGTCATTTTGTGGCTACTTGACTGTATGTTATGCGTTTGTCCAACGTTCATGTATGGGAGAATGTTTAGTTGGTGTTTGTTGGAGGGGTGGGGTGGGGTGGGGGGGGGGGGGGTGCAAGGATTTTAAACCAAAACCAACCAACTTCATGGACTGGTACTTATTAGGCTTGATGCATTGGGATTTATTGGAAGTTGATGCTATGGCTGGGCTACTTATGGATGAACTTAGTTCTCCAGGAAAGTTCTCGCTAACAATTTGAGCATTGGCAAAGAGAGGGCTATTGTGATGTAAGGGAAATAACTGCATTTATCTCAACGTGTTTTGGGGTTGGGTGTTCTGTTGCTTCCCTTGAATTAGACCTTTTGTTTCTTTTGATGAAAATACATGTACATGTACATACATGATGTATTCACAAAATTGTCAAAAAGTGCTTGACAGTTGAAAAGACAGGTCTAAAAATAGTCTAGCAGTGTAAGTGTAACTCACACGTACAGGATAAACCTTGGTTCACAAAAGCTCAGTCCACATGATCTGTATGGAATGAACAAAATCGTTCATTGGAGCTCTCATGATTCCCATAAATTTACAGGAAGTGAGGCACCAGGTCTGTGGAAACGCTTTCACTTCACTCTTTGCATTCCAAGTTTCATTGGGATCGTGGTGCTACTTTTTATTTTACAACCTGCCAAGTGAAGTCACCTTTATGTTAGATTATTTTTCTCTTCATGACTACTAAAATGTTAGTATTGATGATACTTTGATCAAGTGAATCTTGCTTACAGGTAGAGCTCAAAACGCCTTTATAGGAATGGGTTTTTTTTATAGATGACTTTTGATTGTCAGTTTGTAGAATTTGAACTTGCAGTGTATATTTTTCTTGTTTTTGTCAATGAATATCGTTTCATGCTGTTAACAAGTGAAGATAGTACCAAAATTAGGATTGGATGTATGTAGATGAGACAGAATGTTGCTATTCATCACAATTCTTTGTTGAGACTAATTAAAATGAAAAGAGTCTCACAATATACTACCACATTGGATTTTTCTTCTTTCTTTGAAGGATTTTGGTTTACTATCAAATATTGGAAAAAGTGATGTGTTGGATACATGATGTGGTCCTATTATCACTTCGAGGTCACAGTCACACAGCCAGAAGGACAAAGAACAATATCAGTCACTCTCAGTCTCAGCAAGCAATTACATACCGGTGCTGTGGTGTAATGGTTTGGCTCTTTGCCTTGCATGCGGGAAGACCCTTGATCGATCCCCGGTCGCGGACGATCTGGGGTTTTTTTCTGCTGGGATTGTTTTCCCTCTAAGCCCGGGTTGGCCCTGACAGACAGGGTCGAAGTAGCCCGTCTCTTAAATGACCTTACAGTGTTGCAGGGGGACGTAAAACTGGTAACCAAACCAAAAGCAATGACATGACTGGCTTTCTCATGGTTGGTGCTTACATGTGGCAAATGACTACAGTGGTAAACTTTTGCATGTTGTAGTAGTAAGGAGTGGGTTATTTATAGAGGCACTTGCCTCAGCTGTTTTAGCCACTTTTGCATGTTATAGACGTCTGAATACATCATGCCGGGTTTTTGTTGTGTAGTGTGTGTTCAAATTTTACTTTTCATGACAAAAATTCAAGAGCTGTTTTTCAAAACTAATCTTTGTATGAAAATTGAGTTTTTTTAAACAACGAAATGGAGTTCACCATTTCCATTTATTACATCCATCTACAATGGGTCAAAATATTGTTCAAATCCTGCTGATTTTTTAAATATTTTTTCTACTTTTAGGAGTAAAAGTACAATGTAATATTGTTACTTTAACACTGGCTTGCCTCCAAAAAGGATACAACCCAGTTTTGAAAAACACTTTTCAATTAGTCATTACCAAATCGAATTGTCTGTAGAATAAGATTTTTATCCTGTCAGAATTAGAGTTAGGCGTAAGGCCACTTAGATTACCTGCTTTCTGGATTGCTAAAATAGCCGTGACTATATAATGCTCAGTGTGGACCTATGCAGTACACAAGTACATGATAACATGTGTTTTTGGTTTGTTTGGTTACCAGTTTTACATCCCCTGCAATACTGTAAGGTCATTTATTTAAGAAACAGATTACTTAGACCAGACCTGTCAGTAGTGGCAGGGCCAGTCTGGGCTGGGAGGGAAAAAATCACAGAACAAGCAAAAAACTCAGATCTTCCACACGGGGGTTTGATCTCAATTCGTCCGCATGATAGACGAAGAACCTAACGATTACACCACAGCACCGGTAACATCATTCAGAAGTAGTTGCTTGAACTTTTGTATTATTTTTTTAAAAACTAGTGGAGCCCACGTTCTTCGAACGATGAACATTTAATGAAATGGAGGTTGCACAACAAAAATGTTCAAAGAATTACAATATTTGCAACCCGCATCCCGACCTCACATTGATGAATTGATTCTTTGGCCTTAATTATTAATAACAGAAAGGACAAACATCGAGCCCAAATTGGGAAAGCAGGGTACCGTAACAAAATTCGAAGAACAATACATCGCATCATTTAATTTTAATAGAGTAAAACCTTTGTGAATGAAATTTATGTAAAGAATATCAATAGAAGGCCTACACCGAAACCATGGGCTGAAATTGTTACCAGCATCAGGATGTAGACGAGATTAAAGGCCCAGTGTGCCATATCTGGAACCTGATTTTTGAATTGATGAGCTTCCTGTCCATTGTGCCACATCTGGCTCATATAGCTACAATAGAGAAATCTATCACAATGAAAATCAAACGATTTAACATTTCTAGGTCTGAATAATTATTGGGCACATTGCAGCCTATGTTTAGACCATGATATGTGGCTACAGTTTTACAGGATGTGATACAGCTAATCTATTTTGATACAGAATAGAATTCACAATGATTTTTCTTGGTCTAAGTAAGAAAATAGGCCACAATGTCATAGTCAAGAAAGGAAGTCAAAGTCAAATAATAGAAAGCATAGAAATGGGTTGAATACAATTCATTTCCACGGCTATCTGTATTCTGCGCATTACCGTTCTTTAAAAAGAGGATGGGAAAGCAAAAAGCATATTATCATCGTTTGCACTGTAATGGCGAGGCTCTTTCCTTATCAGGCAGAGGACACGAGATTGAGGCCCACGAGGGACTGCTAGTTTGTTTGATCGAGTGCATAATTAAAGTAAATTTGCATTTATAGCTTTTTTTCCTAAATTTTGGTTTGGGGCCTACATAATCACTTGCAAATTGAAAAAGTGTCTCTTTTTCATAAATACCTCTGTTATATTAAAGGGAACCATGCTATCTATGCTTCCTGGACGTTCCATGTCAAAAGGATGGAAACTAAGGAAGGAGTAAGGAAAAAACTTGATATCTTGAGAAAAACGACAATTCGTAGCAAAAACTCACTCCAAGGGCATAGTTTTTGAAAAGTCCACAAAAAGTTGTTCTAATCCCTCTGCACAATATATCTGAGAAAACTTGACATACATAAGAAAATAGAAGCGGCACAGATGAATTTGGAATGCATGTCAAGTTGCACAAAATCGGCAAAATTGAGGGTAGCTCACCAAACCAAATAAGTACACTCTCCTGCATTTTTGCAGTCCATTAAAAGGAACCGACTTTCAGAACCCCAACGAGTAGAGGTCTTTTTCTTTCCGAAGCAAGTCATCGACATCAGTCTAGGTTTACAAAAGATGCGTTCTCAAGCCCCAAATAAGAATCTTGTAAAGCTAAAAACCGGTTTTAGAGCGAAAGTTTGATGACAGGTTGGTCTAGAGTCGAGACGGTTTACTTCGCAATAAAATACTTGTATTGAAACAAAAAATAGGGTACATCATGAGACTATGGACCCTTTCAGAGCAGATTCAATTGTGCTTTCAGTTTTGGCTTTAGGCCTATCGTACCAAAGCAAAGCCCTTCTCAGCCGTATTTTGCTCCTTGGACACAATACTCCAGCTTTCATAACCTGACGCCATAGAAAACCGGAAGTGAAGAAAAGACGTCAGTAACATGCATTAAAGGCCTTCTTTCAATTGAAAAGCTATACTTCTTTAAAAAAGAAATTGGCGCCTGGACATTGGATTGAAGAAACAGCAGATTTGAAGTGGAAGTATAGGCCTACTTCACGAAGTTATGACATCCCAGCATTAGATATGAGTGGAACTCTCCCACCATCCTTTAATATTCCATCTATTAAAAGCCTGTTCATTGACTCGAGGTTTCGGGTCCTTGCTTGCCTTTACTGGGAGCTGTCTATCGTTGTCAGTTGGCCAAATAGGAAAGCAGTTCTTGAGAAAATCCCTGCATTACACTCGCTTTAGCGGGCAGGCTTGGCATCTGTGTTAGTTGTTTAAAATAATTAGCATTCTGTCTTTTTTTTTCTTTGTTAAAAAATGCAGAGTTATGCTGGCTTATACAGAGATTAAAAATAATCATAAGTAGGCTTACGTATTCGTATTGCAGAAAGTGCTAAATTATGCGTGCTTATAAAATCGTAATCTCATCTAGATTATAACCTATATATTATTTTACTCTGATGTCATAGATAATGGTGGTGGTCTCCCTTTGCGCCATATTTCATAAAACACGAGATTACAACGTTTGAGTGTAACGCATTACGACTGTGACTATTACAAAACATATTATTTATTATCTCTGACGAACGAAGAGACAAATCACCTGATTTTTTCGTTTGTCTACGCTACTCTTTGTTTTTCATTTTTTTCTTAATGTCGATAGATTGTTTCCCGGTTTTGTTTGGTTGTGTTTGGTCACCAATTTTACGTCCCCTGCAACACTGTAAGGTCAATTAAGAGACGGGCTACTTCGACCCTGCCTGTCAGGGCCAACACGGGCTGAGAGGGAGAATATCCCAGCAGAACCCCCCCCCAGATCGGCTGTGCTAGGGGATCGAACTCGGGTCCCCGCAATAGAGGCGAAGAACCTAACATTTACACCACAGCGCTGGTCCAGGATTGGTATCAGAGTAAGCTGTCTGTACATATTAGTCAATAGTCTATACGTAAATGTATACTCCAGCCGATAGCTCTCTGCTATTGCAGTCATCAATAATGAACTAAATCACTCGCTAGTTTCGTATGATCTAACTTGGATTCCATTACTACTTTATCGAAATACCAACGAAGGTGTAATGTGCGCTGGTTGACCTATCGAAACCATGGTAGGCCATGGCTATTCAAATCAAATTTCTACTGATTAGTGGCCTACACGTACTATCACAACTACTTTTTGTTAACTGTCACCAATGGAAATGGTACCAATATCCTGCTTAAGTAACAAGAGGCGTCCAAAAGACGTCAATGAGTCAATGCGTATGGAAATATAGTTTGTGAAAGGAAATGAAAGGTTGTTGTCTGTATTCTACCGTACTAAGGGACCCTATCGGTAGGCTATTTGAGGGCTGGTTGGGTTCAATAATTAGGTTGAGAATAACAGTATTTTTATGGTCGGTTTGTTTTTTATCGAAGGAAAGTAGGCTACACAGAACATTTAAAAACAAACAAAAGAAAACTTAATTATTATTCATCGCCGGTGATTCCAACCGCGTACTTCAGGGGTCAGGCTATGACGTCATTATGGACGTCTAATAGCATATTCTAAAGATCTGAAAGGGTTGATTCGTTTCTAAGAACAAAGACGGCTGATCAATCAGTCAAAACAATGGTATTTTTTTCACAAACCCGGAATTTCACCCCAGGAGTCTGATGATATCTATTGAGCAGACGGCACTGTATTTATCTACATTTACAGGTTGAAAAATTGCGAAATTATTGGTGGAGATGAAATTCGAAATACCGTTGCATAGAAACGTCAAAAGATAAATGACAATGAGAGTAAAACCTCTGTTGAACCGTGGAGTAGGTAAAACGTCTGATACTGGCATTAACGAGACTTGAAAAACATCAGAAATTTAATAACTAATTCCACCAGTATCCCTTTCATTATACATGGATTATGAATTAAGGCTACGAAAAGCCAAAAGACGGCAACTACAGCAATCAGGAAATGAAACTTCGCGTAAAAAACGGTCGCTCAAGTACAAAAATGAAACCAAGGGAGAGGATGCTCAGGTATCTCCCAATAGTGGGATTGTCCTCTCCTCAAACTTTTCATCCTGATCCACTCTTCGAAAATACAGCTACAAAAGTTCAATACTGCCACTATGATTCCCGTACACAAATCGGACAAAGCGCTAAACAAGCAAAGCCCTACAGACCAATATCCCTCACTTCACACACAGGGAAAACCTTAGGAACTATAATGAAAAACAACATAGGCCTACTAACGAACTTCCTCGAAGCCGAATACCTGGTTGCCAAATTACAGACCGGATTTAGAAGTAGAAGGCAGACAATAATGAAAATAATCAGACTAGAGACCGACATAGATGCTGCAGGAGGAACTAGAAGTCAAGAAACAGCGGTCTTCTTGGATCTCGATGGGCTTGGAATTCGAGGCCCAGCTCTGACCAATGTTTTTTGTCCTTAAAAATTCTCGGGAAAAGACAGTAATTCCCAAGAAGTTGTAATGTCCTCTTCTCCCCGGTAGAATGGTTTGTTTGTTTTGGTCCTGGTTTACGCTCCTCGCAACACGTTGAAGTAATTTTAGAGGTGGTCTGTTTCGACTTTGCCTATAAGGACCAAACCGGGATGAGAGGGAAACCAGAGAGAGGGACATATTCGTCCAACATTGAGATCAAACTCCCGTCCTCTTCAAGACAGATGAAGAGTCTAACCATAATTCTACAGACGCCGGAAGGTACAAATGGATACCGGGTGCTTAGAGTCATTGAACAATAATGATATTGACCTATCTATTTATTCACTTGATTGCCGTCCTTTCATTTTTTTCTTTCCTTCTTTCTTTCTTTCTTTCTTTCTTTCTTTCTTTTTTTCTTTCTTTTTTTCTTTCTTTCTTTCTTTCTCTCTTTCTTTCTTTTTGTTTTGTTTTGCTTTTCTTAATTGTGATGATTCCCTCTGGTTATCCGGTAGTTCTTTTTCAATTTAGTATTGACCCCTTAGCAGGTTTGGTTTGGTTTTTAAATCTATGCCCATTGCAACACTGCAAGCTCATTGACGAGACGACCTCCTTCAATCCTTCTTGCCAGCACCTACAAACCATGGGCCGAATGAGACGGGACCCCGCCAAAAGACACAGATGCTCGTACTCACCTGGGAATCGAACTCGGGTCTTCTACGTCATTGACGAAGGCCATAACCATTTCTCAAATGATGCTGGTTTACTAGATTTAATTTCAACACACATTCTGCACCTTGTAAAATTTGGCGATACTTTATATTATCTTGATGCTGTTTCTATGTTTAAAAAAAAGATAAGAAAAATCAACAACCGTCAACACTAACAGAGAACCGGTTGCTGTGGTGTCATGGTTCGGCTCTTCGCCTGTCACGCGGAAGACCCGAGTTTGATCCCGAGCGCGGACGATCAGTTTATTTTTTCACTTTCTGCTGGGATTTTTCCCTCTCAGCCCGGCTTCGCCGTGAATGGCAGGGTCAAAGTAGACCATTTCTTAAGTGACCTTACAGTGTTGAAGGGGACGTAAAACTGGTAATCAAACCAAACTAACAGAGAGCGCTTTTTTGTGTCACCAAACTTCCCCCCAAGACAACACCACTATGCAGCCGGCGCTGTGGTGTAATAGTTAGGCTCTTCGCCTGTCATGCGGAAGACCCCGGTTCGATCCCGAGCGCGGACGATCTGGGTTTTCTTCTGCTGGGATTTTTCCGTCTCAGCCCGGCTGGCCGTGATAGGCAGGGTCGAAGTAGCCCGTTTCTTAAATGACCTTACAGTGTTGAAGGGAATGTAAAACTGGTAACCAAACCAAACTAATAGAAAGTGAGGGCTTTTTTTATGTCACCAAACTCCCACGCCCCCCTCCCCTTCCCCCAAGCTAACACCAGACTGCAGTGGATACTTGGAGACTGTGGCATCATGACAATGCAAGAGCAGACGACTGAGTCAAGGGAAGGCCAAAATGACTCAACAGATCGAGGATGGCATGGATCTCTCCGAGTCCAAAATGCTAATATAATGTGCCATTAAAAACAGATGGAAGAAATCTCACCCGAATCACAATAGACGCGACCTCTATTACCTCTAACCAGAGCTGACAAGGTCACAATCTTCCCGACTAAGTTTTGACCACAACAGAATGAAACACCATGAACACCAAATTCAAAGTGGGGGATTCGGCGATATGTGAATGTGGACTGGGCCCAGTGGATGCCCACCACATCCCTCAGCATTGCCCGTGCTTTGTGGCCCTTCATACACAGGCGTGGCAGAGTGCGACTTCTCTTGAGAGAAAGCTCTGGTTGTCTCTCAGATTTAAAGCCGACTGCACATTTTGCGCGCAACATCGACTGTAATTGCTGTCATCAAGAAGTGTCACCCAGAACACTGGAAACAACTAGAAAAACAAATACATGCAACATGAAAAGTTTGAAAAAACAACTTGAAACAATTCTTATAATTTTATGTTTATGATTTTTTTTAAAATTAATTTAAAACTTTTTTATAACTCTTACATATCCAGCATAATAAGCAGCAAATGCAATGCGATTGTGATCAAAACATACATAATTTATCAGTAATACCGTTGAGCAAATCACAAACATCGACAGCGCGTTAAGACGTTTAAGTGCAAATTATAATTTAACAAGTCAGTGTGCTCCAGTTTCACACACAGTCGCACATAGCACAGGTCTCTTAACAATCACCATGTATGTACATACATTTCTGTATTGGTATTAATAGGACCTACACGCATGCGCACACATCCCCGAATACTTGTATGGTCATCATATACCGCACACACACGCACGCACATCTCATACATTCACACATGCATACATACTCTCTCACTCTCTCTCTCTCTTTCTCACACA
>JAUKPP010261765.1:0-11816 GCA_032273245.1 Phyllaplysia taylori
ATATTTTGGCATTTAAAAAATACTTATATATTTTTATAAAGTATTTCATAAAATGACCAATATCTTTAATCGTTGCTGTGTAGAGTCATAGTCAGATCGATCATTCTCAGCAAATACTGCTCAAGAAACGTCATTGAATGTAACATTATTTGCTTTTTGTTCTGTTCTCCACCAGTGCTGGCATTGGACGCACAGGCTGTTTCATGGCCATAAGCATTGGCATCCGCCAACTGCGAGAAGAACATTCGGTGGATGCACTCGGTATCGTCTGCTCTATGAGGATGGACAGGTCAGTGGATAGTTCAGCTTGTTGAGTCCAGATTTTTTTTTCAGAAGTCTGGTGATTTCCTTGCAAACATGGGGAGGTAAGTAAATGGGCAGGAGAGTTGAGTGTGATAGACCAGAGAGTTGGCCAAAAGAAGCGAATTTTTACTAGGCCTATTGATTTAAGCATGCTCTTATCTACGCTATTTTTCATTGTCAGAGAACAGACTTTTGGATTCCCTCTATTATGTGTAGGCCTACAGTAAGGGCATTACAGTATTGTTCCAAAGTGTGTGCACTGTATGAATTAAATGTGAAATACGCCCAACAATAACTACTACTCTATAAGGTTTTTCGAGTACACTCAATATGCCTGAAGGTTTGAAATTGTCTTCAGTGATGCTCAATATTATTTGTTGTTTATCATTAAGGGTTCTAGAGGCTTTTTGTGTTTATCCTGTAATTATAATGAAAGTTGACCATGGTTTATCTGTGTATCCAGGGGTGGAATGATCCAGACGCATGAGCAGTACGACTTTGTGCACCAGGCTTTGGCCGCCTACGAGAGAGAGTTGGGGGAGCCGTCAGTCCAGTCCATCACAGCTCTCACCACTGACAGTGTCACGACACCGTGATCTCTTGTGCTCACCACACCGACACCAGTGTATTGTCACTATGCTGAAATCATCATGTCGCCACTATGGGGATCGCTTGTACTCACCACACCGACACCAGTTTGTTGTCCCTACGCTGAAATCGTCATGTCGTCACTATATCGGGATATTGATGTTGTCAAGCTGGGGTTAATGTGTTGACACCATGGGAGACTGTCATCGCATCACCATGCAGAGATTATCGTGTTGACACGATACCGAGACCATTGTCCTGTCCCTCAGCTAAAGTCATCATTTAGTCACTATGTGAGATCAACTTTTCACTGTAGGGATCTCATGGTACGGAGATCATTATGTTCATCCCAACACACAGAACGTGCAGCTCCTACACACAGCTCATTGTCAGACAAATTCTGATATTTTACTTACATGTAATGTTGTCTCTCAATTTACTGTATATTGCTATTTTTCCACTGGAAAGTATTTGTGGTTTTTCCACTTGAAAGGGTTTGTTACTGTTTCTTCTTTTTTTTTTAAACACAGGCACAAAAGGAACTCAAATTTTGCTCATTTGGGCACATTATTCTGTGAGTGAAGTGATTCAGCTCAAATTCTTCAATTTAACGTGTCAGTTTATCAACAATGTGTGTGGCTGTGTGATATAATGGAGAGTAACATTTTAGAATAAAACTTATTTAAATTATGTTTTACTGATAAAGAGGGCCCACATTCAATGGCAAAATGTACAAATATATTTTCAAGTCTTTTTGTGGGCAGCAATACCTATTTGGATAAAAAAAAAATTGTTTTTATAAGGAATGGAAGAAAATAAAAGATATTTCCTCAATGGTTTCATGCTATGAAAGTGTAAACTTTCAGGATACACAATATGGTCTTTGGCTATAAGCGTTCCAAACAAGAGTATGATGGCCTACACTAAATAGCAAGCAGGCAGCAGTAAACTGAATTTACACTATATTAGCAATCATGACCAGACAGTGCAAAAAATAAAGCACAACGCCTACACTTCAAGGTGATAAATGGATATGCCTTAACAATCTTTACTAGGACTCTTATTTAGTAGGCTACTCTTTCTTCCTTTTAAGAAATGATGTGCGGAGCAAACTAACTCAAAACCAAAAAGGCATCTGAACTGAGAGAATTGAGCAGGTTCTCTCTAGAGAGTCCTCCAGGTTTTGATCTAAGCAGAATCCGCAGTAGGTTACTGTGTTGTGATCATCTTACTGTTCTTTGCCACAGAGTCTCTATTCTCCTCACATGGATGTTTTCTCTTCTTTCTGCCTCCTCTATCTGTCTTCGCGCCCACTTCTGTGTTACAACCTCTCCTATGTTACAACCTTTCTTGTCTTGAGTCGTTTGGGATCTCAACTTGCAGCATCTCTGTTGGAAGGCCACTTTCACCTTCATCTCCCACCTCTCTAGAAACATTTGAATGAGGTTTTGCTTTTGCTTGGCTTTATTAGGTGTTGGTATAGCCTGGTTTGCTATGATTTTATGGTTGACTAATTCCTTTATATGTTGATCATGCCTATCTGTAATTGTGTAAACATAGTAAAGACAACAAAAACATGCCAGTTTGAATGAGAAATAAGTTTCTATCCTGTTTTGATTTTTTTTAAGCGCAGGGTTCGCCAGTTAGCTTCAGTGAAGCGAAAGGACAATGGACTGAATTGTAGAAATGCCAAATGTGTTTATCCGTGCTAAAGTTAAGAAGTTATTTCTGCTCCGATAATTTGAAAACAGCTTCATGCTATTTTTTGTTGCATGTTGTTTTGTTTTAATCTTTTTCCTGCTCACTTGGGGTTTTTTTGCCTGCCAAATGCCAAAATTTGTTTTAAATCACAATTGTCTGTGTAAATGCATGTGATTTGCTATTCTGCTGCCAGCTTTACAAACTCTGTTGTCAATCAATAGATGCAGGTTGCGATTGTCATTATTTGGGTGCATATCAATAAAGAGAAGACTGTTCATCTGTGTGAATATCAAAGTCATAGCAAAGATTGGTTAATCCTACTGTAGCCTACTTACCAGTGTCGCCCATGGTGCTGGTGGATATTTGCATCATAAAGGGAAGATGGCTTAGACAAGTTTCAATCTATTAATGGAATTCGATATCTAGTTTCAAGAGGGGTCCTACAGAAAAAGTCTATCTCAGCTATTGTAGACCTTTGAGAGAATTTATTTGCTGTGTAACATCCTGCCTCATTGGGTGTCTGATATAAATTTTATTGTTTAGTAAGAAGTGTTATATTATTCTGTTGTAATGGAGATGTGAGCAGTTCCATTTCTTTTTAGTGAAGAAATGCTGCCATTACTGGCACAGCGAACAAGAGCCTTTGATCTATTGTATTTGAAACTTATAGATAGTCAGTCATTGATTTCACTGTCAGTCTACTGCAGTCTGTGAATGCATGATGTTAACACAACAGTGAAATTCCCCCCAGGAGCTCAGGTGTGAGGTCATCGTAGGGTAAGGAGACCAGGGTTCAAAGGGTCAACAGTTATCTGTGATAGTATAATTACTTGATGATTATGTCATGTAGGCTTACAGTCCTTTGAATTGTGCATTTAAGCCTCACAGAGTGTTTTGAATCCCTGCAAGGTTAAACCTGTAAATGTTTTGATAAAAGGTTCTACACATGATACATTTCTTCATAATTTTGTAGTTTCTTGTAGCATACAACATCTGAGATGTAATCTTATCACTTGACAGATGAATTTCCAGTGTTAAAAAAAAGTCCAAACTTGGTAGGTTACTTTACATAGAACCCGTATCAGTCGACATTGCTGGGACTATTAAAATCCCGTTGAGTAAATAGAAAGTCAACTTTAGGGATGTCTATGTAGTAGATAACCAAACCGTGTCGACTTAAGCTAAATTAATGTGGAGTTAATAGACGTCGAGATATGCGGGGTCTTCTGTATTGACAATGTTGTTATTCATTCCAAGTCAATCAGCCTGTCAGCGTCAGTGCACATCGCAGCATTTTGCCCAAGACTCACAAAGTTTATCATAACATGCTAAAGTTTATAAATAGTGATGCAGCCAGACTAACATTGGGATAGAGGGTGTCTAATATGGTAGGCTATCTTCTTTTATCTGAATGAAAAGAGAAAAAAAATTCACTTTCACTTGATAAACCAAGTTATTGATAACGCAGCAGCACCATTAGTTCTGCCACTGGAGTCTATCCGTTGAAGAAATTGTTGCCTTAATTACCAAATGGGTGTCAATGTTCTAGTTTTTATGTAAACATTGAAAGTGAAAGAAAAAGTTACTCACAATGACATGTTGTATCTATTTGCATATATATAAATTTGACACAAATTTTGTTCCAATAATTACAATTTTATTCATGTAGGCATGTCATTCTAACTGTGTTCCAAACTATATGGTTGGCCTACTGAGGAAGCTCAACCATCAGTGTTCGGTAGGTTTTGAAAATTGGTGTTGATCCTACATTTCCATAAAAAGGCTTGCTACTGTCTGCTACAAAAAACACTGTTTGTCTTCAGTGAGTCAGTAGGCCGAAATCAGAAAATGGCATGAGTGTGTATGTGATAGTGCAGCTTCGTAGGCCTATTGTTTTGCTTTGAGGGTTAGTTTAGTCTTTAGCACTCGGATGCAGGAAGTATGAAGTTAGTCAACACTTAGCTGCTACGAAATGCTTGTCTGTTGTACTTTCAGTGCTGGCAGCTAAAAAAAAATCATGTAGGCCTAGGCTACTGGTGGGGTGAGTTAAGAGATGAAAATTACTCACATATTGTATTTTTGCTGCCATGGAGCGGAGAATTAAGTGGTGACTAAGCGTTGACTGGCTTTGAGCATCCCATCCTATAAGTGAAGAGCATTGAGGCAGCCTGACATCTTTCCCTTCACATCATAGGCACCTATTGTGAACACATTGAGCCATGAAATGACAGAACTTCACTGTACATACACCGTGTGCCTGACACACTGCAAAATATTTGTTATGACCTTTTAATTTTCCTATTTCTACCATGTGCACTGTCTCATCAATTTTGCACAGATATGTTGCTTTTAAACAAAAGTGTAGATTTTGTGCTGAAAGATGACAATGTGTGAGCTGATTTTACAGTTTGCCATAGCAAATCTTAATGCAGTATTAGAGGCAGATTTGTGTTGTGACCACAAGAAATCAGACGCTCATGAAATCAAGAGAAGCAGAGCTATCAGTGTTTTTTCAAGAGTTCTACATTTTAAACTCCAAATGTTTGTTTGTGACCCATCACCTTCTGTGTACGTACAAACAGATTTCATGATGTTTCATCCTCACAGATGTTGTCTATAAGAAAACATCGCAATTTTGAAAACCATTAAACATTTCCAGTAACAGCCATTTTCGAACGTTACTTTAATACAGAGAGTGATTTTGGCTTCATTAAAATTGCAAATATTTCTCATTCAATCCAAAATCAGTTAATGAATTCCTCACCAACATTAAAAGAAATGTATGAGGTTTAACATGATATCAATAACCCTCTATAATAATAGACTACGTAAAGAAAAATTGACAAAGCCTGACTTCATCAAGTCGTGACAAATTTGATTTCCTTCTGTGTGCACAACCGTTTGCTTGGCTGCAGCCAGTTTATACCATGAATATTCATGTCTTATAGTAGGTACAACACCTGCCAGGTGGTGTACATAATATAAATATAACTCATATTGTAGATGTATAGAATGTCTCCTGTGTGTATATATATTTTTACTCTACAAGCAATTCCCTTGTACATTACTACCCCATTATGAAACAGATCTTGTGGCTGCTGTGTGAAATGTCGACTCATCTGACCTTTTCTTTATGAAGCTAGGAGTGCGTAAGCAAGATCTTGTTGGTTGCAACATGGAGCTGTGTTGCCGTGCAATATGTTCCCTCAGTGATTGCCCTATAATTTATGTCAAACTTGCCTTGGCCATAGCATTTTGAGTTGTGATTTCCTTATAAAGTGGACATGTATGTGGCCTAAGATTCTTGTATTCATTCAACAGTCACTCAATGTTGTTTTTTCCTGTATCTTCACACAGATGATAGTTTACTAGTGTTTTCCCTTTGTCAACTTTGTGTAATGTGTCATTGTTTGACTTTCTTTTTACACACAGAAGAATGTCTATTTCATTGATGTTGAGTTAAGGTTCGTGACAAATTTGATAATCAATCTTTGTTGATCTTTTCGTAGGATGTTATTATATATGTGTTTGAGGGAGTCAGTGGTTGAATGGAGTGAAACTATAAAAAAAAAAAGAACCCTTGTTTGCACCATTGTTGCAACTAGATGAAAAATGAAATTCATAGCTCTATATAATAATGTAACCCTTTCCGCACTGCATTGCCTGCCATCATCAAATGAGATTGCTAATGGATTGCTTGCAATTTCCCTGTGTGTGTGTATGCTACAAAAGGCTATTGAGACATCTAATTTTCTGCAAGTGTTTAGAATAGCCTTATGATTGGTTAAATTTGAATCAACCGATAATTGTCAGAGTGTTAATTTTTTTTACTAAAACCAACTTGATGCAGCATTAGAGGACTAAAAACTTACTACACTGCCACTTAAGTGTTGTTTTATCTTTGTAAAGATGGCCAAAGCAAACGCGACACAGGGGTACAAATGACTTAAGTGAGCATGTTAGATAACGTATCTATCTGTTTTAGCATAATAGAATTATGTGCATATCATTTCACCAAGGGAGGGATATGTAAATGCTTAGTTTGAGGTCAATCTGTCTCTTTCCTTCCCAAAAACACGCATGAAGTCGGCTTATGTTGTACATACAGTTCATTTTCCATTGGTACTTGTATGTTTAGCAAGTATGGCTCGCTTGCAAAGTCAGCAGTTCTGTTTAGAAATGTGTAAATCATTCATAATTTCAAACTAATATGAAATCAGTTGCTTGTCAAAACAAGAGGAACAGAGATACAAGTAATGTGTCAACATTTTTCGGAGTGTCGTGTAAATTTTTACCATGAATGATATTTATATACCAGCCCCTTCTATGTATTAAGACATATTTCATGGTGAACATGTGCAAGAGCTTTGTTTAGAAAGAAAGAATGCAATTTTTAAAGCCTCTAAACATAAATGGCCAGTTTCTTGCTATTTTCTTTTCTCACAGTCAGTGATGAGAACTTTGTTCAAATAGAAAATATCTTGACTCCATTCAAGATGCACTGATCATTCTTCAACATCATGAAAAATGTATATAAACTTTTAGTAGCCTTACCAATAAGTCCATGTGTCCAAAAATAAAACAATTGACAAGTGCTTGATTTCATAGTGTATTGACACATATCGCGGGGTGGCAGCTGAACTCTCCTATCTCCGTTTTTGGCGAATATAACATTTTTGTATCACTGGCTTGGGCCCATGTTTTTAAAAAATCTCAGTCTGGCGATTTATAAAAAGGGACGGTGGTCAAATTCCATACAATCGTATCTTGATTAATGTTGTAGCAGAAAATCAGTTTTTTGCCTCTTCTGTAAAGTTGGAAAAATCAATTTATGATACTTGAGCTGCCGACCCGCAGTATATGCTTTTCCATTTTATCCTGGCTGTGCCTGTATGCATGCAGGTTCAGTCGTATGACATATTGATCTGTTACTGAATCTGTTTATTTGTCTACAGCCCACCAGATGAGAAAGATTGCTGTCTGTGCTTTGTCACTATTTCTAAATGCCAATTGTTGGACAATGAGCGAGGAAGATTGTATTCTGTACTTACTTTGTCACCATGCGTAAAAGACAATAGTTGGACAAATGAGCACTGTGTATCAGATCTGTGAAACCCTGTCTGTTCTATGAAGTTTTTGTGTTCCAGCCACAACATGTATAAATAATAATTTTTGGTTTTATTTTTAAAACTATTTAAAAAATAAAAGGTGAGAGTGAGGACCTACTTAGTCGAGCTGGACTCGATGTTTGGAGTTTTGTTTGTAGTGCACTTCATGAGCTTTACGCTCAGAGTAGAGCTAATCAAGCTAGAATTTTCAAAGATTCTTTTTATTTATTTTTTTTGTAGTGGTGACTAAGTTGCCCGTCTAATGTTAGAAAACGAGCTGACAATGACTGCACAGAATACAATGATCTGGTTCTTTAATCTAGTCTCGGCCACTCTAATCTTTATGTGATGCTTGTTTAAACAGATCTAAATGCACAGAGAGGTGAATAAAATTGGTTTGACTTTTTTCCGATATTTCAACTGAGGAAAGTTTGAAATGCCAAAAAATAAAGCCCTGACGAGCAAACTGCGTCATTGGTCCTTCTTCGATATTCAACTAGCCTACCGGTAAGGCCTACTTTACTGAACCATTTGTGTTAGATACATAAAATTGATCTGCTTACAGACGTACAGTACTGATTTATCTTGAATGATAGCTGTAGGCTACTAGTGAACATTGTATTCTTAAAGAACCTTGTGGCAGCAAAACAATCAAAAGTAATGTAGTTGCAAAAATTGATTTTCATAATATCATTTTCTTCTCATAAATGTACATATATAAATTATAATAATTGTGTAACCTTCACCAAGTGATTGAATATGGGCAAGTTTTTTTTAGAAAAAATGAATAGGTCATTAAGTTACAAGATATGTTCATGAGAATCCAAATGTTTTGTTATCATGTTTAAAGACAAACATTTCTTTTTTACATGTTGTTGGATGTGGATGATTCTTACTTATATTATAGATCAGTTAGTTGTAGTGGATTATTGGTATGCTGTAATGTAATTTTTCCCCCACTTTATAACTTTGGTTGTGGGTTGTCTGTTCTGTGTATTGAAACAAAAGAAAACAAAAGGTATGCCTTTCACAATACACAGCAGAGTACTAACATTTTCTTAATTTTTGCATCTTCAAATTTCTTGCCAAATTGACACTTTTCGCATTTCATTTTGTAAGTTTTATAGGATGCAATGGGTGATGTGATAAACACTCTTCCCCCCCCCCCCCCCACCCCCACACACATGACACAGACATACACACACTCATGCACACACACAAAAAAAATCCACCCTTCTCAATCCAAACCTGTTTATTATTTCAAAAGGCCTCTGTAAAGATTGGAAATCTTAACAGTGTGGTGCTGCTAGCTTTGATTAATTACACCTCAGAATATGATAATAATTCTAGCCGCAATGTCCCTTCACAGGTTTTTGCCAAAAGTAAAAAAAAAAGATTAATTGTGATTCACAAATGTTGGTACTTTTGTACAACCTGCTGGTTATAAATAACTTTTTGCTTTTAATTTTTATCTATCTAAAGACAAGGGCTTAAACAGCGTGTAAACTGTGAGACACAAAGCTTATCCGTCCTCTCTAACCTTTCCACCTATGGATCAATGTGACGATGTTCCCACTTTTCAAATACCTGCTTGAACGTACACATGTACCCATGACATGTTGTTGGCAAAGTAGATATTTATTGTACAGTCAAACCTGCCTTAGTGGCCACCTCTCTTAACAGCTACCTGTACTAACGACCACGAGCCACAGTTCTCTGACACCCTCACATTTTTCCTATATTATTATATTTCACCTCCCCATAACAGTCCCTGCCCAATGCGGCCATGGCCAGTCATTTTACGTGACAAAACACCCTCTCGACCCGTCACTTAATAGGAGATTGCTGTAAAAAATGTGCCTATTCAACCCCAAACCCGATCTGACGGTGCCCCCTTAGCTTTTAAGGGTCTTCAAAAACTCACTGTATAGGACTCTACGCTCAACCAATGCATAATCTGTGTTGTTGATCGCTACTTACATGCAGCTTAAGAGAACTCCTGTTTGTGTACTAGGACATGTGATAAGTAACCCCTACTCAGACCCTCTCAATGGCGGCCACCTGCCTATAATAGACACTTTTCTCTGTGATCTTCAGTGACCGTTACAGATAGGTTTGACTGTATTAACCAGTTTGTCAGATAATCACTTCAACATGGAGCAATTCCAAATCTATGAAGTAGCAAAGAAAGTGTTGATATAAATTATTCAACTTATCAAGTGTATCTTTTTGCAGTTGCAAAAATGAAAGGAGCACCGTAAAATCGATGAGTAATTAGCAAAATACATTTTGGCAATTACTTAAGCCTATGCATGAAAACTAATACAAGAAGGAATTTGAAACCAGAATGTAGTTATCAAAGTAAAATTAAGGTATTCCCAACCTATACATGGAATGGAAACAAAATTTCAATCTGATCGCCCATAAAGAAAAGCCTCTGACTCAGATTTGAAACTCTATGGCATTAAAATCTGGTGTCCTTAACAGTTGCTAAAAAATCTACCAGTTTTCTCAAGATATTGGGTATAGGCTACAGATTTGTGTTGTTGCACCCACATGCCTACTTCCTCTCACGGACTCTACACAGTGCATCACAAAATACATGGATTCAAGCTGAAATTCTCAAGCCATGTACAACAGCAGCGCGGGTTTGCTGAATTGATGGTGTTCATGGACCAACAGGGTTGTGTTTCCACATTGGTTTTTGTCATGAGTTAATAACGTCATGGTGCTTCCAATGTTGTCTAACTAATTTTTTGCACTTTTGAGATAATGGGGAAAAGCTTTTTTTGTCCAAATCTATGTTACAGTTACGGGAACAACATTTTGAAAATATTGAATTTTAGCGAAACGGCCCAGCACCTTTGAACAAATGTAATACCAAAGGATGCACTATGATGTGGGGAATTGGGTAATGGGCATTTTGGAAGCACCATGATAAGTTTGTAGTTTGTTTAGGGTTTTACAGCTCTGTCGACATTTTAAGGTCATATTGGCTCTGGTAGTTAATGAGTACTGTAGTAATACAGTAGGCCTAGATATGTTCAATGTAGTGTACACACATTGTATTGATAAATGAAAATAGTTGTAAATAGTTGTGTTGAACGGAAGTGCTAAGTTTTGTAGGGATAGCAACCTTAGAGAGCCAAGGCAATTTGAAAAACTTCATTCACAACCTAAATTGCTTTAGGAAACTTGACAGTAAGTCAATTATTAAAAAAGGGCATTTTAGTTTTCTCTTCATGATTTGCACAACTCAAAGAACCAAGCAGTTGTCATTCACATTGCACGTCATAATTTATAAGAAAATCTCTTTAATGAATTTGCTGTGAGGACTGTTGGGTGAGGCTACACTATGTGCAACAGAGACCTCAAATGTGCTAGTGGTTTTTCTCAATCGTCACATTGTAGGATTTGGTGAATGGAACACTTTTTTTGGTTAAGTTTCTAATACATTCTATATTTTCACATTGCTTCGGCTCTTTAAATTGGTTGTTTTGTGGTGTAATCACTACATTAGTAACACTCACTCATTTGCAACTATGTACATGTACTCTGCTTTCCTCCAGTCTGATTCTAACAGTCAGTCAATAGACGCTGTGTTTGTTAAAAGCAGTAACTATTATGTAGTCAATAAAATGTTTTAAAATTCTGAAAACATCATTAAAACATGTGAGAATTTTCCCTACCCAGAATGTTTTGCTGAATGGTGCTCTCGTCCTTGTGGTGTTTAAATAACCTGTATTAAAAGGAACCAGCAGAATTATTATACTAATAGAATACAAGTTTGGTTTGGTTACCAGTTTTTCATCCCCTGCAGCACTGTAAAGTCATTTAAGAGACGTGCTACTTTGAGCCTGCCTATCAGGGCCAACTCAGGCTGAGAGGGAAAAAATCCCAGCAGAAAAAACCCAGATAATCCACTACCAGGATCAAACTCGGGTCTTACGCATGACAGCTGAGGAGCCTAAACTTACACCACAGCGCCAGTAAGTAGGAGCCTGATTTTGGTGTGGCTGAAGAGTTCTGGTGCAGTGTTTAAGGCGGAGCGTCCACTGACCTGTTTTGTCAGTTGCAGGCCAGGCTCATCTATATATGATATATACATATTATGAG
>JAUKPP010261776.1:0-11816 GCA_032273245.1 Phyllaplysia taylori
TTCTAGAGTGGCCCTCTCTGTCACCCGATCTTTCACCCATCGAGCACATGTGGGACGAACTTGGCCGGCGCGTGAACGGGAGACAACGGATTCGAACCGTGAGAGAACTGGAAGATGCCTTGAAAGAGGAGTATGCATCCATACCCCAACAATTAATCGCCAAACTGACTGTTTCCATGCGCAGTCGAGTTTTGGAATGCATAGCAGCCCATGGCGGCCACACACGATACTGACACTTGTCACGCTGATCGACAAATGCCTGGATTCTCTTATCTTTTCCCCCCTCTTTTTGTCAATAAAGAATTCATGTTTTAGTGTCCAAAAGTTGTTTCATCTTCCTGTTCGGTTTTTCTGCACATTGCTTGCTTTATTTAGTGCTTGATTTTTTCTATCAATTCTCCATTTCCGCATTTGACTTTTTTTCCGAGCAACTTTCAGATTGACCGCCATTGCGTCAAAATTTGTACGATTGGTTTTTACTCTTGTTCCTCCTGTCAGTTTGGTGTTACCAAAAGTGTTGAATTTTATTTTAATGTTGCAATATTCAGATTCCTAAATAAATTTTCTTTAATTTGATACCAAACACAAGAGGTTTCTAAAAAAATATTACATTATTGTCCATCCAAAAATGTCCCGTTACTTTTGATGCTCAGTATACTACTACTACTACTACTACTACTATTACTACTACTACTACTACAACTACTACTACTACTGCTACTACTACTACAACAACTACTACTACCATCATTACTACAGCACGGAATATAAACATTCTCCTCCTCTCACTCTTTTTTATGTTACTCAAGGAAAAATAATAAAAATAAAGAACCATATAAAAAGAATGGTTGTTTTTTTAGCATCCTACACACCGATGCAGTGGATTTTCAAATCATGTCGCAACGAATCGCATAATATTATGAGTGACTCAAAGTTATGAGTGAAACGTGAGAACAAAAATTCTAAGTTTCTTTTCTTTTCCCCATCATTGTTGAATAAATCCGTCCAGTAAAGAAGAAAGAAGGGTATACCGGCATGTATTGCTTTGCTTCACTCCCGGTGGGTGTTGTTGTTGTTTATTTCTATGATCTTCAAGACAGGAGCTCCATGATAGCTTTCCGTGATGATTGGCGAACGATTTGACTTGCGCCCCTCAATATTGTCAGTGAAAATAATTGTTGAGTAGTTTCCCCTTAAGATGTCTTAGATACTGCCCTCACCGCTGTAGCCGCAGAATGAAGGTAACATCAATGAATGTACTGTTATGAAGGTAACAACTTCGTTCACAGACTCTGGAGTATTCATAAAGTTAACTTTCTCTTCAAGTCGTTTCCCCCTCTGATCGCATTTGTCGAGGTTTGTTTTGCTTTTCCTGCATGGAGAACTTCTCGGTGATCTCTGTTTCAGAGTATTTTTTTCCTGTTCATACTTAGAGGCATAAGACGGATAAGTTAGGATGAGGAGTCTTGGCATTTCTTTGGAAGTACCAAATGCAGATTCTTTAAATGTATTCATGGCCGTGGCTTCTGCCACAGTCACTACAGTCCACATGAGCGCAGGGAAAAGCTAACTAGGCTGGATACCTAACTTCTGACTAACATAACCCGCCTTTATCTGTTGCTTTGGGTTTTTCCATGAGCTGAAATAGTTCAACCCCTTACTCGATTTTATGCTAGATAAACCCAGGGCTATTATTATTGCAGTGCATTTACTTGCAGATCTGACCCCCCCCCCCCCTCCTCAGCGGGAAATCCCGCTGTTTTTACTATTTTATCGAGTATGGTACAGGTCTCTTGACTTTCATTTTGGCATTCAATGATTAGAATAACTGAATAAACAATACAATCCAGAATTGGCCTGTCCACTCCACAGTGGATTGGACCCTCCTCCTCTTCCTCCTCCTCTGCGCCCCGTGTTCGGCCGTTGTGGGCGGGGCATGTGTACAAGGTCAAGGACGGCCAGATCCCCTGATCTGTTCCCACTGCTACGTCTGTGACAGCAGCCAGGAGTCTGCACTTGTCCTGCGCGGCAAGCTCACTGGTCTACAACAGAGAAACTTACAACTACCACAGGTCATCTTCTTCTGTAAGATTATTCAGATCAAAGTCTAGGACAAAACCATCTGAAACAGAATGACGTCTGTTTGTTTACACATTTAGCAATACCTCACGACTATGCACATCACGTTGTCAGATTTCTGTGGAAAAATGGGGGAGGGGGGCACGATTTGATAGGGACGAGTGAGTAAGTAAGGGAGTGAGTGAGTGAGAGAGTGAGTGAGCGAAAGAAACAAAGCAAAGAGAAGGGAGGAAGAGAGCGAAGAGAGAAGGAGAGGGAAAAGGAAAAGGAGGGAGAGGAGAGGGAGAGAGAGTTGAAGTATTTAAAAATACAAACTGTGTGTATGTACGAGTATGTACGCTTTTTTGAGTAAGGTGCATGTGTCTCCCTTGAATTGATCATACGGTGTACATTTGTCATGTCTGTGCCATGTCTTTGCAATGTTGTACTGGTGAATCCAACCAAAATTTCCCTTGTGGATTAATAAAGTATATCTTATCTTATCTTATCTTATCTTATCTTATTTTGGTTTTGTTGTTAGTCTTTTATGTAGTGTAATTTTGTTTTTACAAATTAAATGTAAATCTAAATCAATAAATCTCCTCAGGCAGGCAACACAGAGAACACTCAAAGACGTTTCCCTGCTTCACGCGTTTTCTATAATTTCGGCCGTAGACTGTTTTTCCACTAACATTGCCTTCTCCATTATATGTCTTTTAAGCAAAATATATCTTTAAAAGATTTTACTTTGGTTTAAAATGGTTCGGTTTTCTACTTTCCCGTCCCTTGAACTCTCTAAGTCATGTACGAGACGGGCTACTCAGCAGAAAGACGCAGAGGCTTGGCTTGTCTGCACGTGGGATCGATCTCGGGTCTTCCGCATGATAGGCGACGAGCCAAACCACTATACTAGAGACGTCAGTCTAGTGAGCATTACCAAAATATACAGCGTGGGTTTTTAATTTCTTTTTTTATTGATTGACTCTGAACTGAAATAACTCTGAAACGGTGAGAGATAGAAACATTCTGTTTTTTCAATCCGTTAATCCCCAGTCATTTAAGGTGGGTTTTTTTTTTTTTTTTTGTTGTTGTTTATTATCAAAATCAACCGATTCTACGAACACACTGGGCGACAGCGTCAGTTCTTGCGAACAGACCCCGAATTTTAGTGCGGAGAATGGACGCTAATCTTGCATTTTACCAAGTGCGTCTGTGCGTTTACAAAGCAGATCGCGCGACTGCAGTTCTTAGAAAATTCAAAGTGAGCACAGCAAGAGTAGCACAACGCTAATCTCAATCGGAGCTTTGAATAAACATTTGGTGGAAACTGGTTATGTGAATAGCTATGACAACAGAGATAACAAGAAATTGATAAATTCCTAATCGCATTGTGCACGATCAATTAAAAAAAAAGAAGACTTCGTTAATTTAATACCGCCAGAAACACCCATCGCTTTTTAACTTAAAAAAAATAAAACACAAATTCTTTTTTCGTAGGACATGAAGCCAGAGCTTGGTAGACATTATTCCTTTTGAAATACAGTTTTAACCATCTTTTATTGCTTTACAATGGTTCTCAGCAGTGCTTCTCCTTGGTACACCAGTGCGCTGACTTTACGCTTAAAACGGGCATTGTTGTGATAACTCCTCTTTGACACGTCTTCTCTATTAACATAATTATATAAAGTAGCATACACAAAACTTAAATACTCAGTGAATGATGTGCAACAAACTGTTTGCTATTACCTCTTACCATTTTAAATTTATTTCAGTTTAGAATCGATCAGTATATAAAAAAACACACCTTGTGCTTCGTCCAACTATTAAGTACACCAACTTAAGTTTACAAGGAAGATATTATATATTAGTCGTTAGTTCATCTTTTGACTTTAAAGGGTCATTATGATTATTTAAGTCATTTTTTATATGTTTTAGGACGTTGGTTGGTAAACATCGTAGTTTTTGCCCCACCCCCGCCATTTGACTACGAAGCGAGATGTCGTTTCCTGTCAC
Organism: Phyllaplysia taylori; assembly: GCA_032273245.1. Taxonomy (NCBI): domain Eukaryota; kingdom Metazoa; phylum Mollusca; class Gastropoda; order Aplysiida; family Aplysiidae; genus Phyllaplysia; species Phyllaplysia taylori. The sequence continues at coordinate 4,072 of JAUKPP010261776.1, forward strand.
TCTCTTGCGGGAGCAGTCAAAAAAGGGAGAAAACAAATAGATCCTATGAAAAAAAAAAAGGGGGCGTAACCACGTGATACACACTGTGTAATACGCACATTAAGCAGACTAAAAGTTTATTTTGAGAGTATTTTCGAGCTAGAAAGGAGGAGTTAACGAAACAACAACAACAAAAGCAAAACAAAAACCAAACAGAAACACATGGGAAAAAACAAGAAATGGAAAAGAATTCAGCTCAGAGATTCCCATCTCATGACGTGTGGCCTTTTAATGTCTGAAGATTGAAAAAAAAAATATCTTAGATTTGCTGCGGTCGTCAGAGATAACCCACGACACATGGCATTTTCTGGCACTGGCTTAGATCTGCAGGCTGCGAGTCAAAGGAGAAAGAGAAAAGTGAGGAATGTGAATGGATCTGATTGTATGTTATACGTGTGCGTGGGTGGGAGAGGGGATGGGAGATGGGAGGGGGGAGAGGGGGAGAGGGGGAATGCACACTTAGAGTAACTTGTGAACTGCTAACCTCAGAAAGCGCAAGTAAGTCGCAAGTTCGAATCCAATTCAAGGACAGAGAAAGAGACACGACAGAAAGAAAGAAATAGGGATAGGGAGATTGGGTGTGCGTATGTGTATGTGTGTTTGTGTGTGTTTGAGTGTGAGAGAGAGATAGGGAGAGGGAGAGAAATACAGAGAGAGGGAGAAAGATAAGGAGGAGTGAACCCGCAGAGAGGAATTGGTGAGACGAGAAAGACAGAATTAGAGAAGTCAATAATAGGAGAGGAAGGAAGAAAGAAAGAAAGAGAGAGAGAGAGAGAGAGAGAGAGAGAGAGAGAGAGTTACAATAAAGAATAACTACAATATCACGACCTTACAGTTACAGCGTCGACTATGCTGTTTTTGTTTGGTTACCAGTTTTACGTCCCCTGCAACATTGTAAGGTCATTTGAGAGACGAGCTACTTCGACCCTGCCTGTCAAGGCTAACCCGGGCTGAGAGGAAAAAAATCCCAGCAGAAAAACCCCCAGATCGTCCGAGCTCTGGGATCGAACTCGGGTCCTCCGCATGGCAGGCGAAGAGCTTAACCACAGCGCCGGTTATGCTGTCAAATATCAACGAAACAAACAATCATTGCATACTAATAAATCAATCAAAGACCCCAATTTGTAAGTCTTGCAAAGTGGCTTTATTGGAATGTTTACCAGGTAACAGTTGTTGTTATCCAGCAAGACGATGGAACAATTTGTGCGTGTGAAAATATCAAGATATGGTTGAATAGAACTGAAACTGCAACAGAGAGTTTATATCCAGGGACCCCTCGTGGATTCAACAGAGGTGACATTTGTAGATATGAATAATAAACGAAGAAGTGTGGTCTACTTATTCGTACATCGAAAATATCAAATCATGGTCTAAAGAAGCAAATCCATTCCAATAAAAACTCATGGGTTAGCCTCATAAATTTGCTTTTTATCTAATGACTACGTTTTTTAACGCATTTAAAAAATGGCAAACAACTATTCATGCTAGAATGAAAAGTCGCTATCGGTTCGTTCTCTGAAACAATGTCTTAAGTAGAGGTACATCAATTACGCCAATTTTGTAAAATGACGTAATTAGCCCCTTAGTCAAGAAGTTTTAAATTGTAAAAACAAAACAGTTAGATGCACGGTTATGCTATGAGGCTGGCGATATTATGCACAGCATTTGTCGAATAACACTTGATATTCAGAGCATGAAAATGGATTGGAGTTATAAATGACCTTCTGAAAATTTTGATTAACAAATTATACAAATGAAAACTGCTGTCACTTTGACATCAAAGGCTACGGCATGGTTGGTTGGTTTTGGTTTTACACTTCTTGTAACCCTGGGGTTTCAGTTTTACGCCCATCTCTTAGAGGGCAGTGGACAACAAAGGATTTGAACCCGAATATTACATGCGTTCGTCTTGTCACTCGGCCACTCGTGGCAGACGCCCCATATAATACATGTACTATAATAAGATGATATTACGTGTGTTGATATGAGCAACTGTTCATTAAGAGCGAGATTGTAAAAGAATGGTAACGCTTGGTTCAAAATAATTACCTGGCACTTTATGGCACAGTGGTGGGGTAGGGAGCACGCGAGACAGACAGAGAGATAGAGAGAGAGAGAGAGAGAAAGAGAGAGGGGGGGGGGGGAAAGAGGAAGACAGAGAAAAGAAATATATCAAGAAGATAAAGATAAGGAGGGAGGTAACGAGAGAAAGAGAGAAAGAGAATGATTGAGAGAGACAGAGAGAGAGAGGGAAAAAGAGGGAGAGAAACAGAAAGAAGAAGAGAGAGGGAAAGAGAAAGAGAAGAATTGAGAGATTGAGAGAGACCAAGAAAAAGAAAAAGAGAGGAAGACAAAGAAAGAGGGAGAAAGGTAGAGAAAGAGAAAGACAGACAGAGAGAGAGAGAGAGAGAGAGAGAGTGAGGGAGAGAGAGAAAGAGATATATAGACAGAAAACGAGATAGAGAAACGGTTTAGTGGAAGAGATCTTCTGCAGACGGCAGATGTGCGGTGGGAGAAGAAGCAACAGCTAGGAAAGTTTCCGTACAACAATGTCTACATCTCGTAAACACGTAGTTACTATTGACACTGAACAAATGGCATATTATTGCATCAGGATATGAATGAATTAAAAAGCTAGGAAGAGAGAGAGAGAGAGAGAGAGAGAGAGAGAGAGAGAAGGAGGGAGAGAAAGAGAAAGAGGGGAATTGAGATGAGAGAGAGAAAGAGAGAATTTGAGATGACAGAGAGAAAGAGAAAGAGAGAATTCGAGATGAGAGAGAAAGAGAAAGAATGAATTTGAGATGAAAAAGAGAGAGAGAGAGAAAGAGAAAGAGAGTAGCCCTATTTGAGTTTTCAATGGTACCTATTAAGTACCATACATCGTATTTTACAATCTTCTGAGCTGATGCATTCCACCAGGACTATCTAAGGTAGCAGAATATGCTCAATCATTACTGCTTTAAGATAGACCAGACTAATTAATGAACTAGTCCAAAGACACCCCGGTGTGACAAGGACGACAAATTAAATACGAATGAACAAATGGAGCTCGAGGACAAAGCCAAGGCGCCCGTCACTAAAGATGGCGTGCTTATCCAAAATAACAATCTGTTTACATCAATTAGGCTAATACAGCCAAAGGTGCTAGCGCCTCTATAAATAACTAACTTTTAAACTATTTATATCAATGTCGCTTTTGGAAAAATAGAGATGTTTTCATTCTTATTTTGTTTGGTGTTTAGTTTAACAGCCCTTGCAACACTGAAATGTCATTTAAGAGACGGGCTTCTCTGACCCTGCCTCTCTGGTTGAGAGGGACAAATCCTAGCAGAAAAACCCCACCCAGATAGTCGTCCGCACGAGGGACTGAAATCGCGTCTTCCGCGTGATCGGCGAAGAGCCTAACCATCACACCACAGACGCATGTTTTCTTTTTTCTTTGGCGAAGGGTTCAAGCACTTGGAGATCCTACATTGAAAATCAAGCACTTGGCTAATATTAATATGATGTAATTTGTAATATATCTAAGTAAACATAGGGAGAGAGGAGAAAAGTTGGGCTATAAGGCCCTCGTTGCTGACATTGGAATGGATTTCAGATCAATCAGAACTGCTTAATTGTAATGATCAATACATGCCGTATTTCAGTTTGTTTCTTGACCGTGTAGCTCAAAAGACACGTGACGTGCTTAATTAAACCAAATAGTCCAATAAGTAAAGGCAAATTCATGTGGCACTGCAGGAGTAGCCGCCTCACCAAGGCCGCCACACATCCTCATCAAGACTCGAACTCCCTCCCCTCAGTTTCCTGGCAGGAATGGCAGACGACATCGTCCAACTTCTCCCGCGATGACCCATAGCTGAGCAGACGTCTTGACGCTCCCACACTTCCGGTTTGGTGACGTATGAATTGTCCCTATCGTTAGTGACGTCATGTGATTCTTTTCTTCCCGGGGGAGGTAACTGGGGCAGCTTTGACAGTAAAAGTTTCGTGCTGTTTGATAGATTTAGCGGCTGGTTGAGCGGTCCTGCGTCCACACACGGCATAATACGGTCTTGATTTACATGGCGGACTTCAGAAGCTTCGTCTTGTGGATAACTCCTCCCTCCGCCTGATGTGTGTGTAGGGGGGTCACAGAGGTTGTGGTGGTGAGCTGATGGTGCTAAGGTGTTTGGAACTTCTGTTGGGTAGTGATTCAGATGCTTGTCCCAGATAGATTGATGTTCTTGGAGTATTTTAGGACCGTATGCGGGGAGGATGAAGCCCTTCTGTGGGTTTGAAATTTCCCTTGTGTCGTTGCAGAAACTCGATGATTTTCTCGTGGTAACATTGTCTTCCCCTACAGGCGAAACATCTTTTGCACGCTTGTAAGCTCGTTCCTCCTGTCCTCTGGCCACGACATATGAATGTCCAGCTCTAGTGGACCAGGTGTTTGCTCGGCGTTTTCGCGCCACGAGACCAGCGCTGTCGATTGGTCCGTCGGCTCGAAGAGCTGCCACCAGGATGCTGGACTTCTCTGTCTGACCGTTAGGCGAGCTGGCCATTGTGGGTTCCGTCTCGGAGTTAGAGATGACATTCTCCTTCACTCCAGCATTGTGATTCCTCAAGCTTTGTGCCATCCTATCTCCTTCCGCGTCTTTGACAGCTGATCTTGTGCTTTGACTTGAGGATTCCTGGTGCAGACACTGATCCAGAGGACTAACAATGTTGGTACAAGAATTGATGTAGCTCGGTAAAGTTGATGGAGAGTTCAAATTCCTTGCTGAGATCGAAGTTTGAAACATATTGAAAGGATTAGCATCCAGGTTGCTCTTTAGCGGAAGTAGCTGATTCCTGGCAAGTTCTGGGCTGGGTTTGGGGGCGATGGGTTTATACACCGTGGTCTGACGCCGCGGCCATTGCCGGGTGGGGGGTTTGGTTGTATCAGACGTTTTCACAAGATTCTCTTCTTCCGCCTCACGACAGACAGACGAATGGAGAGTATTAGACGGCGAGATTTTTGTCACTTTGACACTGACATGAGCATTATAGTTGCTTAAAGGTTTTGTTGGTAAAGTTTCTGGTTCCTCGCAGTCGATTATCAATGTCTGAGGTTCGCAAGTATCTACTGGTGTGTTCGTTTCTGATGTAACTGTGAGAAACTTTTTTGATTGTGGCATTCGATGAGCTGAATCAAAATGGTGGGTCAAAAGTTTGTCAGTCTTTATATCCTCGATATGCTTCACCGTGCCGTTGTTTGCACAGATGTGTGTAACACAGCTCTTGTCTTCCTGCTCATGTGTATTTGGCAGATCTGACCCGGCAATTTCAGATTGTCTGGTTTTGTTTGACATATCAGACGGCAAAGGCGGCACATTCGTGTGGCAGCTGTGAATATTGCTCTGCAACGAAACTGGGAGAATGGCGCTAGAGCAAATCCCTCTATTTGGTTGAGCTACAGCAACGCTTGGTGAAGATCCTATGAAGATTTTTTCATTGTTTTGTGAATTCTGTGGCAGGATTGGATTCGAAGCTTTTGTTAATCCCACGATGGAAGATGAATTTTGACACACGTTATTTTTGCCTGCATTTGAAATTGCTCCGCTTGTAACTGTCGTAGATGGAATGTTTACGTTTGTGGTTGTGTCAGTCGTGAACGACTTTGTGGCGGTTGATGCTGAGTTTGGGTTTAACACAAATGCCTGCTGGAGAGATGGAATTTCCCCCTCGCCAAATGACGTCTGCACGTAGATAGGGACAATATATGCGGACCGACATTGCCAGTCGATCTTAGCCACATTTGGCGCAGGCGCATCGTCGTTCTCGGCTGCAGATCCCTGGTTGCTTGCGCTCGACACAACCTGTTGGCTAAGTTGGTGGTTATTGTTGTTGTTTTCACATGTTTTGTTTGGCCATTGGACTGTTTTCCTGTTGCTGCTGCTGCTGTTGGTTTTGTTATTGTTATCATTTTCATCCAAAGTATTACTCCACCCATTAGTCTGGTTGTGTACGTCATCTTCCATCGCCACGTGACCGGAAACATCATCCGAGAGATTCCTTAAAGCTCCAACAACTCTCGGACCACAACTTCCGGCCACAGTGTCCGAGTTCACGTCCAGTGCAGATATGCCAGACAGCAGCCTGTGACAAATCGTGTTCGTTCTGCTTCTCTGTACAGCACTGCCGTGCATCTCGTCACTGTTTGGATCTTGGGGTCTCTCATCGTGCACAGAGCTCAGCCTGTTTGAGTCACTTGGAGTATTTTGGGTGTTATCATCATTTCCAGGACCAAGAATCCGGTCGTTTGCAAAGGTGTGCATGAGATTCCTGCACACAGCAGGAACTGTAAGTGTTTTGCCGCCTGACATCCGAGTCAAATTTGGCGGGACGGTGTCAGCAGAGTTCTGGAGAAAATTCCCGTTGTTTTGATCTGCAGACAAAAGATCAATACAACAGTTGTCCACATTTCCCGCTTCGTCCAGATGTTGGTCGTCAGAAGTGGAAGACACTGAGGAAACCGCCGAGTTAACAGTTCTCAGTTTGGGCGGATCATCGCCAGTTTGGCCGGCGGACGCGAATATGAATGACGTCATCGCACTTCCATGTGACGCTTTCCGCGGACCAACTGGAGTCTTGACTCTCGGCGCCACTTGAGCTTGGAGAGGACTCCGGGGTGTCAGCTTTCTGGGGGAGGAGGAGGGGGAGTCAGGGGTGTTGTGGGGGGCGCAGCCGTTGAGATGCTCCAGAAGGTTCTGTTTGAGTCCGGTGGTGAAGGGGCTGGAGGAGCGGAAAAACTCTGTCACTTCTTTGGCGCATTCGTTGTAGCCCAGGGTGTAGGAGCTGCTGTTTGCTTGACGCCTCTCTGGGGATATCGAGTGATGATACGGTTCAGCTCAATGTAATCTTGTCACGGCTAGATTCTTAAACATCTATAACAACTAGTTGTAGATTTGTGATATGAAAAAGTTTGTTTAAATTCATCAATTATTACATTTCAGTCAATATTAAGTTTTTGAAGGATGTGCTGGAGTTCTTCCAGTTCAACTTGGAACCCATATCATTGATTTTAGTTTGCTGTCGGTGTGAATTGTCAACATAAAAATGATGATACGAGTTACAGTAGCCACAATGATGATAATAATATCAATAATAATAGCATTGATGATAATACTTATGCCATTTATTATATTAATGATAATAATAGTGATAATGATAATACATGTATTAATAATAATAATAATAATGATAGTAAAAATGACATTAATAATAGTATTAATCAATTAGTTTAAAGTCAGTTATTTATAGAGGCGCCAGGATCTTTGGCTGTTTTAGCCTGATAGTAATATTAATGATAGTAATAATGATAACATTGATAATAATATTAATAAGAAGAATAGCATTAATACAGCAATAATGAAGTTTTCGTTAAAAAAGTTGTATGAAAAGAAATTTAATCAAAGGAAACATGGAAAGGGAAGGGAAGGAACCGAGCAAAAGCGGAGGTAGGGATAGGCAGATAAAAAGTTGTAATGGAGGAAAATAAAACAGATTTACAATATGTTTCTTTTTATTTACCTATTCAAATTTGTCAGTGAACCTCTCTTTATCTCTCTCTCTCTCTCTCTCTCTCTTTCTCTCTCTCTCCCTCCCTCTCTCTCCCTCTCTCTCTCTCTCTTTCTCTCTCACTCCCTCTCTCTCTCTCTCACTCTCTCTCTCTCTCACAAACA
>JAUKPP010261787.1:0-11815 GCA_032273245.1 Phyllaplysia taylori
ACAATAATGAAATAAGCACTGGGAAAACACATTTTAATGTATCAGTGACTCGCGGGAGACAACCAGCACAACACATCATTTCATTGACGGATTTACCACACCCCAATGTCCACCACTTGGAGAATTCTTAGTAATGACATTTCCGAATAACGACATAATTTTACGGTCCCGAGCGATGTCGTTATTGGGAAGTTCCACTGTACTTACTACCGCCAGCAGCCTCAATAACATAAAGAAAATATGTTCGTTAACTACAGGCATTTTTTACATGCTCTGAAATTCAACACACTGACAGGATTTCTCACTGTCCAAAGCCGGGTACCCATCGACATAACCACTTAACTAGGCCACCAACACATGTGTTTTGGCGTCTGTTGTGTAATGATTGAGCTCTTCGGGTATGTCACAGAGGATGGAAGACTAGGTTGACACTGACACAGACAGGCAGGGTTGAAGAAGCCTGGCTCTGAAATGACCTCACAGTGTCACGCCATGTGTTGAACCAAAAACCAAACCCAACTTAGGATATTTTAATTAATGTATGCCTGTGTGAACATAATCTTATCCACACTTTCTTGTTTCAGCACCTGGTGTACCTGGAACAGAAACGTGTCCGACAAATGTGAGGTAAGGATGACTGCGGAATATTTTTTTGTCTTGAAATCACCTTGTGTATGGAAAGCGTTCTTGTTTATAACTCCTACATGGGCCATCGCAAATTACCTCCTATTTTCAGTCTGGTACTCATAAATATTTTGCAAATCTGGGAAAGCATTAAAGATCTATTGATAGTTTACTCTTTCATACAACTGAAAAATTGTTAGGTCAACAGAAGTTTTCAAATCAGATGTCTCTTTCTATTCAAGATTATTAAGGAGTTGATTTTTATTACAGTATGAAAAATATTTCAAGTCGACATGTGACTTGTGTTGCTGCAAGAAGTTTCCCTTTAGAGTAGTACAGTACATCTTATCTCCCCTTACGTTACCTTGCCTTGTTTGTTTGTGTGGTTAACGTACAGTAAAACCTTGTTTAACCGTCAACCATAGGACCATTAGAAAGCTGGCCCTGTAGAGAGAATGACGGTACAATGAGAGCAGAACAAGAGAGGCTATACACATATTGGACATCATGATGAGCTAATTTACACTGTTGTCCCCCCTTATGGTGTCTCACGCGCTTCTCTGCGCGGCCGTAGAAATGCGGCAAGAGAGGGGGAGTTGATTACGTGCATTTACACACGCTGGTGAAATGTACACTTTGCCAAGTAGAGCATAATTGAGAGTGAGAGTGGGGTTTGTATTACTTCAATGGTTTTGAGCTGATGGTAAAACAGGCATGATTACTATGTTTACTTAAGATATGTACCCAAGAATGTATAGTAAGTACCCCATGAAGTACATGCAGATGGCGATACAAAGAGTTGTTTCACTGTTTTAATACAGTAACCAAACTGTACCACAGCGAAAAGCATATGGTATGCGGTAGGGGGGGGGGGGGGTATTTCGAGGTTTCACTCTTTTGTGGTGCTCTGACACTCTAAAGTCATTTCAGTACCAGAAAGTATATAGGGATAATGGTAACACATGCACAGAAGTAGGAGTAAGAGTGCACACCATCCACCCACTGACCTTACCTGATCGTCCCGTACCCTTTTGTCACATTACTGTTGTTTTATACATAGATAGCTTTATTTTCACGTAAAACCATTTCTAACCCAGCCCACAGGGAAACATGATCATTAATGTAGAGACCCAATCTGCACCAGACAGCAACACATCAAAACAGCAAGGTAACCTGATGACACCTGAAAATGCTGCAAAACAGACACCTGGAGACTCTGGGTTCAGGTATGCTGCGGGTCAGAAAGCTTTCTTTGTTTGACCACTGTTACTTTGGACATTGAGATTATACAAACATTGTTATAGGATTCTATTTTCCTTTTTTTAAATAAAGAAAAACAGTTTTGATGCTGTGTTGTTCTTTAGCTGCTATCAGACTAGAGAAACTACTCAGATCTATTAATGGAACAAGGAAGAAATAGCAGTATTTGAAACAAAATTTGTAAAACTTTTTGCACGACAATTCATCGGAGAATCTCTTACATTGATGCTGCCCTTGCTGCTGGTGGTGGCCACCTCGAACACTTGTTAGACAGTTTGAGTGTTTAGTGTTATGTCCTTGCAACACTGCAAGGTAGACCTGCGCCGTGGTGTAATGGTTGACCGGCGCTGTGGTGTAATGGTTAGGCTCTTCACCTGTCATGCGTAAAACTCAAGTTCGACCCCGAGCACAGACAATGTTGGTTTTTTTTAGCTGGGATTTTTCTCTCTCAGCCGGATGTTGCAGGGGACGTAAAACTGATAACCAAAGTAACCAAACAGCAAGGGGATTTAAAAGAGGGGAGGGGCTACTTTATTTTTTGCCTGCCAGGGTCAAACCGGCAGCCTGAGAGGGGCAAATCCCCTCATTAAAAACACATGCTCATGGGTATGTGGCATCAAACTAGGGTCACTTGAATGATAGGCGAAGAGCCTTACCATTACTGTACACCACAAACGCCAGTTGAATAACAGGAAATAAAAATTAATTGCGAGTTCAAATCTTGTGACTTATCTTGACTTTTCTACTGCTTTTCGTTCTCAAGATATTGCTTCATAAAATCCAGTCATTCATTTTTAATCACCTTGAATTATTATTCCTCAAGAATTGTGAAAGGCAAAAGAGGATCTAGCCAGTTATCACAACAGAATGAAGTGATTGTACACTGTCTTTTCCTCAGTGCTGTATCACAGAAGTCAGCTGCCATGGAGGATGATATTCAAACTGTAAGTGAATCAAAAGTTTTGCACAAGTAGTAGGATTATAGTGTGGTAAAAAATGTGTGGCCTCCTAAAACTACTGCATGAATTTTCCCCAAACTTGGTACAGGGGTTGTTTCAACAGGGTTATATTTTTCTAGATCAACTATTGCCTTCTTTCTAAGGGTTCTTTGATTAAGATCAATAAAAAAAACCCGCCAAAGCGACAAAAAGGGGAATTTTCTCAGCTCTATAGTGATTAGCAATTTGGAGCTCATTTTCCATTTACGTCACAAGACTAAGTATGTGTAAAATCAGCCCTTGATTAGAGTTGTGTTGAGCATGCTCGATACTTGAGAGCGGTACCCTGCTTGAGCTACTTGAGCAGCAGCATTGAAGCTCAATGCACCGCCTTTCAAGTAGCGCCGTCAGTGAGAAACGCAGTACTGAGATAGCAGTACAAGAATGTTGTGCACCGAGTTATGTCCCCGTCTTCTCCTCTCAGCGCCGTGTCAACTTGTTGATTACGTCACTGTCTGTGTCCTATCTACTGCAGCACTGGTGCTGAAAGGGACGTGGGGTGAGGTGAGAGAGGGACTGGCTTTGTTTATATTTGACGCAGCCAATTAAAATGAGGCCTATGATGTTTCAAAGCCACAGCTGATGAGCTCAGTCAATAGATCAGGGAGTGCGACGGGGAAAATACTAGCCGAGTTTTGGTACTATTAAGTACTAGCAGAGTATTAATGCGATAGCTTGTCAACTGTGAATTAGTCGCTTGTGTAGATCTAATCTAACTTCTAGCTATCCTTGTTTGAAATAAAATTGTATTTTTTTCGCTGAAGAATATAACAAGCAATTGGAAGTAATTTGCAGCCTTTGTAGTCACAAGCAAAAGAAATGAAAAGGAAAAAAAAAGCACACAGGCTCACACACACACACACACACACACACACACACACACACACACACACACACACACACACACATACACACACATACACACACAAACACACAACAAAAACAACAGCCTGAAGACTGACTCTTGGCCTAAATAACATGATTGTCTCCCTTGATGCTCTTCCCGACTTATGAGTTGTGCCCCTTACCTGAAATAAGGCGGAGACAGTGTTACTCGCCTCTCTTGCAGTGTCTTATAGCTCGAGTAGTGTCGAGCTCAAGCGGTAAAATTTCTAGTACCGCACAGCCCTACCCTCGTCCTCGTGCTAATGTAAGGCTATTGATATTCCAGATTAAGCTGCCTTGTTGTTTTTTATTGATCTCATTTCAAGAAATTTCTAAAAAATAAGACATGAATCCATTAAGAAATTTTTTAATCCTGTTGAGAAAAGAAACATTTGTGTAAAATTTGAGAAATTTTCGTGCAGTAGTTTCAGAGAAAGTAGAGCAAAAGTTGCGTCATCAATGTTTGACTGCACTATGGAACTCATATCTCTGCATAAATGCACAGCGCTCTTGAGGGCTCATATACTCATATAAGTTTTCATAGAAACGGCCTTAACATGAACCCGATGAATAATGCTAGTGTAGAAAAAAAGTCAATTGACGGAAGCACGTTTTTTAATGGAGTGTGTTTTTGTATGGCTTGCGTTTAGGCTGAGACTACTAGTGTGTGCTCAGTGAGGTTTTTGATAAATTTCCTCCACAAGCTTTATTAGCTGGGGACTCTCATGGTATAGAGGTAGTGGTGTCTGTTTCTCATGCCAATGATCGTGGGTTCAAACCCGGGGCAATGCAGGCATGTTATCCCCAATAAATTTCTTCTCCTTCTTCTCTTTCTATGCCTTGTCTACTCTTTCAACTACAGTAGAACTCGGATTCAACAAACTGGCTTATAGTTCGTAAGATGCAAGGTTCATCGGAGCCGAGAGTATAAGCGCAGTGGAAAAAATGTGATTCGCAAGTTCGCACTTTAGGAAGAACGGTGATGCTTTCACTAGCAGTGTGCTTCTGTGAATGAAATAGATCTCTAAATCTGTAGCCAATCACAAACCTCCCTCTATCCACAGTTTTCCCTTTGTCTCATATCCCGCAAGCTGTGCTTCTGTTTTTGCTCTTATTCTACACTGTCAGCTTGCATTATGAAAGGAAATTATGTTTTTCCATACACGAATATTATTTATGCCAACCATTCATTAAATTCTTTGTCCCTTTCAGAAAGTTTTAATCAAGCCTATATCGGACAAAATGTTACAAGAGCCGAGAGCAAATTGTTTAAAAATGTTTGAAAAAAGAGGTAAGTGAAGAGATGATTGTGTTTCTGTATGGAAATATAATGCAATGTAGAGAAAGACAGATTTTGTTTAACAATTAAGACATGTTTCTACACTTGTTGAATTTGATTCACTGTTTTCAAATGCAGAAGTTGCTTGTTTGTTGGACTGGCATATGATTGAGCACAGAGGAGAATGAAAAATATATATTTGTACAGAAAGAGGTATCACTGGAATGAGTTATTACTATTCAAGGTCAAGATCATTATCTAAAAGGTTACTATCAAGGATATATGCTTCGTTGTGTGACAAAGAGGCTAAAACAGCTAAGGCTGGCGCCTCTATAAATAACCCATTCCTTACTACTACTACTACTACTACTACTACTACTACTACTACTACTACTACTACTACTACTGCTACTACTACTACAGTGTGACAAAGAAAACCAACAAATCCACACTGAAGCTGAGCTGGCGCTTGTTGTGTAATGGTTTGGCTTCACTTATCATGCATAGGACAGGGGTTTGATCCTTGTCCTTGACAAACATGTCGGTCCCTCCCCTGGGATGAAGTCCCTCTCAATCGGGGTTGGCCCTACCAGGCAGGGTCGAAGTAACCTACCTCTAGAATAGGGTGTGCAAGAGATGTGAGATGAAAACCAATACACACTAAAGCTAACCCTTATTTGTGGGTATTTTACCCACCAGGAATTGTTTTTTAGCAGGACTATGTGGGATGTAGGAGATATTTTACGTGGTGTAACCGTGTTATCTTTATGAATTTAATTTGCCATCTACAGCTATTATTATAGTCATTCATACAATTTTTCTGAGATCCAGTAAGGATTTTCTTTTTACTTCTGAACTGAATAGATCCTGAGGACTTCCTTTGGCTTATTGAATTTCATGTTTGTGTAACATACCTACTGACACAAAAACACCTTTACACACAAAAAAACGCCTTTAGAAGTTGTTGAAATAAAGATAGAAACACCAAATTTTGTAGAAATACTTTAAGACCAACCTGAAAACTTATAAGTAAGTTAAAGACAAAAATTCGAGGTATCAAGGAAATTATGTCACGTTTTACATTTGATGCCTATTTCGGGCAAATGCACGCTCGGAGGCTCAAATGGTTGCTTCAGATGATTGAAGACTATGAGACATTGCTAGGCAGAATGGTTTAGTGATGAAACACACTTTAACCTACCTGGGGACAAAAATAAGGACCAAATATATGTCTGTAACTTTCAAAGCATCAAGAAGCTGAGAGACACTTCAGACACTGTTACCACTGATCTCACAGCTACCCCCTTGGAACAACTTGAGAATGTCGTCAACAATTTTGAGCACCTCAGAGGATGCATTTTCCCGAAATAGGCATCATATGGAAAATATTATATAATTTCCTTGATACTTTGAATTTTTCTTTGTAACTTTATCACAAGTTTTCCGGTTGGTCTCAAAGTACTTCTACAAAATTTAGTGTTTCTATGTTTATTTTAACAACTTCTACAGGTTTTTTTTGTGGGTAAACCTTTTTATGTGTAACCCAGTAACATAGCATTAGATTCTGAGGTGTAGCAGTAACCACTACAGTTTTGTTTCCAGAATATGGCAGGGAATGTATACAGGAGATACAGAAACATTGGCTGCTCCAGAGGTTGTTTTGTATCTTGCCCTTGCAATTTGCTCTGCAATTTTTGGCACAGCAGTTCTTAATTTGCTGTGTTGTTAATTTCTACTTCTTGTGTTGAAGCATTCAATGTATGTTTGAGAATTGATTGTACTCGATACTTGAGAGTTTACGCTTTGTCATGATTTGAAATATATAGAGGTATTTAGCAACTCCAGAATATGGCAAGGAGCTTCTAATCCTTCCTATATGCGGAGAGGATTTCTGGAAGACGTTCCACATTTAATCTGAATCAGAAAATCAACATGACAGAATAGGTAAGGTAAATTAAACAATTAATTTTATCAATAGTAGTGACTTAAAATCCACCATAAATAATTTGATCTGATGTAGAACTTCTCAAAGAATCACATCAAAGAAACTAATTGAATATGGTGTAATGACAAATTCAATACAGCTGTGGTGATAGACTGGTCATGTTTAATCCAAGACATACATCTGAAGTATTCTGGTTCATGAACATGACATTATGAATGGTTCTGGTTACTGGTTTTGTAAATTTTCAAAGTTTGTTCAGTTTATCTTGTGTTTTGAGCTTGCCATTTTTTCTTCAGTATACAAATGGTATTCCTGTACAAATCTAAGTGACATGACTCATGACTTGTCACAAATCTGCAAAATCTTAGTACTTCAAGGACTTTACACAAACGTCAATGATGGGAGTTTCCCTTATATTTTTTTGCTGTTGCTTTGACCTGTAATTAAGAATTTCAAGGGTCATGCGAAACCTTTATCGTAAACCTCGCACACCTATAGTTGACCTGCGCTGTGGTGTAATGGTTAGGCTCTTCACCTATCACGCACGGGACGCGAGTTGGAGCCCTGCGTGGGGTAGTTTGTTTGATCGAGTATATCTTCGTTTTTCTGCTGGCACAACGTCCCTCTCAGCCCCGGGTTGGCACTGAAAGGCAGGGTCGAAGTAGCCCGTCCCCTTAATGACCTTATAGTGTTGTAAGGGTCGTTAAGCCAAAACCGAACCAAACCAAACAGTTGACTGCCGATGAGTTCATGTTGTTGGGAGAGTGAGAAAAAATCAACTCTTTTTCAAAGTTACACTCAACCATTTTGTAAATATAAAGAGGAAGAGGGGCTGGTACTGGACTTGAGAAAGCAAAGAACTTAACCGAAAGTGACTACCAATGCAAGTGGACTGAACTGTTTAATTTGTGTGAAATTGTCTTGAGATGTCTGTATTCCGTTGGATCTCTTTGTCTGTGTGAAACATTAGGCTTATTTGAGATTGAGCTGCAACAAACGGGTCGTCTACTTCAATTCTGCTCCATCACTATGATACTATGCTCATTTCAGTTTTTTTCACTATTAAGATATAACGTTCTAAACTTTGCATGACTATTAGACTTTAACTGTATACCTATGAGCATAATAATGCTAGCGATGACAGGAGCTTACAAGAGACACCAAAGGTAATTAGCAAAAGATAATAATGTGTCAAGAATAATTTCAAATTGAAGGGTTTGTATCTGCATGTATGTTTAAAAAATTCATATAGATGTTAACTGTTTTATGAATATGAAGAGCTTTGCAAAGCGCATCATGTGCAAAAATATGAAAATAAGATTATGTCACTTTCAACAACCAATGACTACCAAGGCTGCCAAAAGAAAAAAAAACCACAGAGCACTTTATTTGCCGTAGTTTTCTCAGCTTCTTCCCTTGAACATATAAACTTTTGAAGTCCTTTACACGATGCCTTTATGTACTTGTATTGTTCTATTCTAGAATAGTTTCTTTCCACGCTTATAGTTCAGTGTTCATGCTAGAAAATCACAGGGTTATTTTTATTGCAAGCGCATTGAGGCATGCTGGTCTGCCCCCCTAAAAAATGGTAACACCCTCTGTTTAATGAGTTTTGGACAGTTTTGTTTACTTTATCTTGATGTCTCTTACTGTTTCAGCAAGCGTGGCAATGCAGAGCACGTGAGACCTCTTCCCATCTACAACACAGTCAGGCAGACTCCTCGCTTGGATGAGTATGGTATGTCCACTTCTGATTTGTTTTCCCCTAGTTTCCAAGGTAAACAATGTCGAACTTATTTGTTTGTTTGCTTCGGATCTTACAGCTCCAACTACTCTGTAAGGTCATTTTGGTATCAAGAACCATTCTAAAGTATTTGGAAAAGAATGAATTTTGAATTTTGCCCTGGCAGTTGCTTTATAGGCATACTCTTTTTCAATTTTCAACCACCAAGGGATATTTATCGTGCGCAACGTGCACATGGGGCCTCCAAGGTTTATCATCCTTCTCTGAGAAGACTAGGTCTTGGATCTTACCTACCCTAAGATCAGGGGTCTAGTTGGGAGGGAGAGGGAAAGAGTAGACAAGGAATGAGGGATGAGAAAGAGAATAAACAAATGAGGGGATACTCGGAGGAGAATCCAGAGAGCAAGTCTAACAAAAAATTCTGGCCTGTTTGACCATGTTTCTCTGGGTACAGAATACCTTCACTTTTGGCCATCAACCTTCAAACTGTGACTGAAATATGTAGGGATCTGTCAGTTTGTAATTTCATACAGCTGTTTGAAGAGGTTTGTAGTGTAGAGAAAAGAGCTCATATATCATGGATGCATCTGCAATATTTCTCATTTTTATCAATGAAAATGTCGTGGGGTTTAAATGGCTATACATGTCGACATGTCTCTCTTTTTACCCAACTCAATGCTCAGCTTGAATAAACTTGAGGTATTAGTTCTCTTAAAGTTTCAATTCAGATTCAGATGAGGAAAGAGTATTATATGTGTTGCATGTTCATCAAATCAGGCACTTGTCAAAACAAGAGGAATGGGGTTATCATCCTTTTTCCGAGTGTCAGACCATTTTAACCATGCATGTTTATTGTGACCTAATGCCTTCTTTGTTTATTTAAAAGAACATTTCATGTATAAATATTTTTAATATTAGGACTATACGCAGTGTTGAGACGGGGATGATTAGGAGGAGGGGATGAAGTTGTAGATAGCTTCTCTGTTTGCTTATGGGTATCTGGCATGCCATAAAAGTTATCAGGCTCAACACTGTCGGAAGTGGGTATGAGGAATCCAAGGGTAGTGGTCAAGCTTGGCACCGTACGTCTACTGATCGTCTATTTTATGAGCTCTTGCCCCTTCTGTGTACACAACACGTGGTGTTGGTGAATGGAATTCTACGTGACCAACGTTACATCTGATTTTCAGGGTTTCATCTCTTCTCTGTGTGGCGACCTTACGGTCGTACCTGCTCAAGAAATTAAAAGTTTATGTCGGATTATCGAACAGTCTCTTCTACGTAATTATTAGTTTTGTTCCTTCTTGACCTATGTCAGAGTCGGAACAGCGAATTGTTGGATTATTGAGACATAAAATAAAGGAAAAAATTCGGTTCCTGCTGATTGTGTCGAATAAGCGAACTTGTCTGATTATCGGCGCTCTACTGTATTTTACTTCCTTACAGTATCAATAGTGCTGTAGAACCATGATCAACCAAGCAACCAAACTGTTTTTCAGAGTGTGCCTCAGTATTGTCATCCTGTCGTGTGAACCCAATGAGGGGACAAGTACAAAATGATATTCTGGCACAGACTAATTGTGCAGAGAAGCCAACATTCCTTTTAGGAACTCCCACGTGTGAAAATTCCATCTTTCTACGTAAGTGTGCTGATGAATTATGGGTAGCATTTTGCAGATCCTTTTTTGGTGATGCTACAGGAACTATTAAAGATACAGTAAAACCTTGGTATGGCGTACTCCTTTCTGAGCTGTCGCTGTGTTGTAATGGTTAGACCCTTCGTCAGTCATGCGGAAGACCCGAGTTTGATCCCGAGCGGACAATTTGTGTTTTTTTTTCTGCTGGGTATTTTCCCGGTCAGCCGGGGTTGGCCTTGTCAGGCAGGGTTGAAGTAGCCCATCTCTTAAATGACCTTACAGTCAGAGCTGCGGAGCCGGAGCTGGAGCCGCAGGTTTTTGGCTGGAGCCGGAGCCGCAAAAAATTGTGCGGCTCCAACTTAAGGCACCAAATTTAAAGGAATAGGGGGAAAAAATTAATTTTGCTTGCCTTTCATTTAGTACTTTGAAATTAATTTTATTCTTTATACCTTCTAAAATCTAGCATCTTTTTCTCTCTATTCCTTTGAAGAAATATGAGTATCATCATCATCATATTATAAGGGGGAGGAAGGCCGTCCACTGAGCCATTGTATGAGAGAATAATAGCCTTAGATAATGGCAATCCATTGAAATTTGAAAGTAATTTGGTAAATTTTTCTAGATTTTATTTTTATCAATTTCATTGAATATTCTAATACTAAACTGGACCCTTTAAAAAATCTACTTGTAGTACTAATAAAGTAATGATAAATTTGTCAACACTGAATATATTACCGGTGTTATAAAGTCCTATTCCAACGAGTGTTACATTTGAACTCTACTTAATCATCATTAAAGTAACTTTGTTACAAAAATACTTGTGTCCGAAACGAAATCATGGCTTTTCTTTTTTACAAAAATAGATGGTTACTTTATACTTGAACAGCTTTTGTTTCGTATAAACTTTACTTTTGACTGACAAGATGGTTAAGTGGTATACATGAAGTAAATGCGCAGCATGATTGCATTTGAATATCGCCAAATTTAAATTACTTACCACTAACTAGGAGCAGCTAAAATAAGGTTTCACACACTCTTTGTAAGTGAATGAAGAGTAAGTACTCCCAAAAAACAACAACAACAACAAACAAACAAAAAAACCCCCACAAAACTATAGGAATTATTGCAAAAATGCTATGGATTACCAAAAGTCGTTATGTGTGTTACATCTTGTTAGGAGTGTTCTATCGGTCCGTTTTCTGATCTGAACTTTTTAAACAGGTTTTGAGTGGTTTAGAGGTCCTCTTGCAAAGATGCAATCATTGCATAAAAATGCTGAGCAAATTACTGAACTCTAAAAGGAAAAATGGGGAATCAGATATAGAATTGATTTTATTCCATTGTTACGTGTGTTACATATTTTTTAAAAGTTTGTCCATTAAATCTTTATTTGAAATTTTAAGCTAGCAGTCTATCATTTGGGTGTACCAAGAGTAAGGAGAA